>JAVYIG010004925.1:0-148532 GCA_035222895.1 Strongylocentrotus droebachiensis
CTCTATGCTTTACCCTCATCTAGATGCTGAACAGGTGTTGAGGAGTATTACCATAGAAGTAGAAGTAGAAAATCTGAATGAATGTTTAGGTAACGTAAAGCATTGAGATGGTACAAATAACAAGGTATTTACCAGCTTCATATCCTAACCATGTGCTTCTACCTCTGTATGATAAGATTACGATTTTAAAAAATTATGCAGTTTGTGTTCGGGATGTGTCTTTTCGCAGCACTAAAATTACGCTAAGCCATACCTTGCATGACAAACATCCTCTTCCCCTGTGTAGGCTTGCAGCCCTGTTTTATAATGTTATCACACTAATAACTAGAAGTGGTATAATTTCTTACTCTCATAACTCTCTGAAAATATTGCACATTTATGAACATCAAATTGAACTTCCATCCCTGTATAAATTCTGTAGTTAAATGAATATTTATATGAATTTTAAAATCATTTTGCCATGAACTCTATTTCTCAGTTCTATTTCATATCCATTTCGTTACAAAGATACTTTGTTTGGTATGGGGTGGTTGACAAGTGGCCTTCCGAAATAAATCAGCGGTATAAAGTCAAACCAAGTTTACCTTGATCTAAGGTGCAGCCTTTTTGCTTAGTTCATTCTTCTGCTGGAAATGCGGGTGAATATAAGGCCATATAAGGTCTAATAATCATTGGATGATTATCCTTATTTATGATTAAATGATTATTAGACCATATGGATAGTAGACAAAAATGGGCATTAGACAAACTGGGAATTAGACCGACTGGAAATTAGACCAAATGAGCATTAGACCAAATGGGTAGTAGACTTTATTGAGATTATACCACATGGAAATTAGACCAAATGACTATAAGCCTGAATGGTCATTAGACGAAAGCAGACAAGATGATTATTAGACATGTGGATACTAGACAGGCTGGGTGTAGACCATTTGGTAGTAAATGAACTGGTTGTAGACCAAACTGCAATAAACCAGAAAGCAGCGAAACCATGTATTGTAGCTTTTAACTTGGTCGATCGGTTCACTTACATGTACAAGCTTTTTAAAAAATAAACTTGATGTCCAAACGCGACAGCTGTAATTGAGGTCTCTTCGCCAATCAAGTTTAACCCTTTGACAACTGGATTCTCGCATTGACATAGGCTTAATACAGGAGCTGCCCGGTTCCAGTAGAAATGGATTATGCAAGGATGTGTCCACAAGGACACTTTGCTGACGTTATCATCCAGATACAGATACAGATCCAGAACCTCAGAAGTACTTAACTATTCTGTAGTGAATGTACGTTGTTGGTTAACAATGTCAGTTGGCATCCCACTTGGTTCTGGCGAGTTCGCCCGCCCACAAGACACAAAGCACAGTTTGAACTTGATCCAGCTTTGGGAATGCAGTCTTAGTGTTGAGTTCCTTCATCCGCAGTGAATGCAGTCTTAGTGTTGAGTTCCTTCGTCCGCAGTGAATGCAGGCAAACCACGTATATAGGCATCTAGCTTGGTCTTGAAGAGCAAACTCTCAATAGGTTTGTTGAGTGAACATAGAGGATTCCTCACAATCAGATCTACATAGATCTAGAGAATATCAAAATAAAATTAAACAAACTAAGGCATTAGTCACTGAATAATCAATAAATACAATGTCAATTAATAAGCAGAGAAAGTTTCTATCAACAAAAGATAATTTAACAAATCTACTACAGCTGTATAAAGCATGTAATCTAAACAATGTGCAAGTGAAGAAAAGATGAGGATTTGTTTACTATTCATTTTAAAAACTGATGTTATCTATTAAAGTTTGTCTTTATTTACATAGTAAAAGTCTTGCTGTGAATCACATTCATTAAACAATACAACTCACATAAGAGACTACAGCTTGAGTTCCTAAACTTTTAGTAATGATTGATTACCTATTATCCAATTTATACCAAAATTGTTTGGCAGACATCATTTATCTTAAACATTCATTAAAAGGTACAGTTGATTCTTCAAAAATTCATTTTCCATCAATACCACAATTTTAAAAAGATTACCTGTAGTCAAATTTCTCCTTTTTTCATATTGAAAACAAAAAATTCTTCATGAAATCTGACAAGACAATACATTAACTCGCACCAAGAGACTGACTAAAGAAGCTGCTCGTTGTCTAAAAATTTTGGACACAAAATTTAGAGTCTGGATGAACTTAACTTTTAACAGATACAAGGATGAAGGAAGGTAAAATAATTAAATTACCCCGCTGTATAAATGTTGAAGAACTTCTCTCATCGGTCCTACATTGAGGCCTGTATTGAGGATGAACTTGAGACCGCTCGGAGTCTCAAAGAAGTGAAGCCTGTAACAGTTAGTAGAGTAGTTTAGAAAGCCATCTTTGCTGAATACTCAGGTCAAGGACTGATAGTCAATCAAAGTGTTTTACATTATTTAAGCCCCACTGCACTACTTATATCTACTTGCGCCCTCTATATAGCAAACAATGCCTAATCGGTACCTGTTTTTCCCCCACGATCCCTTTTTTCTTATGCTAATTGAGAGCTGATTTGATGAGATAACTACCTGTCAGTGACCTTGCAGGGAGATCTAATCCCCCCTCCCCCCCTGGCCAAACTAGTGCAGAAGGGCTTTAACAAAAAAATATTCATGGTATAAACCAAATGTGATTAGCAGCCAATGGCTGGATTGCTCACATTATACAAGCAAATTTTTAAAATAGATAGAATGGTAAGAATATCCAAACACCTGATGATTGATAATCAGGGTCATACACTTCTGTTGTTTAAACTAATTCATGTAAAAACAAAAATAGAACAAACACAAGTCATAAACATAATTCAATGATTCAATGGAGTCTATGGAGACAAGTAATTGCAACTGTGAACGATAAACTATTCCCATCGTTCCCACTATTCTATTATCACTCGCAATGATGTGTGGGTATTTAGCCCTACAATCATCTACAGGACCAATTGGTATATACGACCAGACTTCCGTGGCATCGCAAACTGTCAACAAACATCACAACTGAGTTCAAAAATCAAATAAAAAGGTGCTCATAAAAATACAGTGAGTTTAGATGAAGTGCAATCATGCAATCTTTCTACCTTGCAAACAAAAATGAAAAAGCTTTTTTAATTGAATATGATATATTTAGGGAGATTGATTTAAAATTAAAATTTATTTCATGAGTTGATTTTGATTGATTTCAAATTCAAATAAATACCGATAAAATTATCTTTTTATTCAAGCTGACTTATTAATAAATTTGAATTGGATCAAATTTCCGGAATTGCATTTGGTTTGACATCATCAATCACTGCTACATCATTTAAATACAAACAATGCATCAATCGATGCAATAATATGAAGATATCTTAAAGAAAATTAAGTGCAAAGATATTCAAACTGGTTTGTGGTACTACTCAATCTGACCATTCAATCTTGTAAACAAAGGCGGATACACCATAAATGTAGTTAATCAAATCCACAATATTAATGTAATTCAGAAGGACACATTAGGATATAAAACAAATAAAAAGGAGAAAGAGAATTAAGCAAATATCTGAAATAACAAATAATGATGTACGGTAGACCTTGTACGCAGTGGTATTACAAAAACTCAATAATTCTCCACTGTAGTAAAGGATACAAGTCCATTGGTGATATCCTACTGATGAAGGATTTAATAGAAAATATCAGGCCATACATCAACTTATACTCCTGCAAAAGAGAGAGAGAGAGAGAGAGAGAGAGATGTCAGTTTGTATAACAAAACAAAAAGTGTTGAAGATAATTTACAGCATTTACAAGGTGCCATATTTTGGTTAAAAAACACACAAATATACCTGCTTTATGTATATATATTATATATATACTATTCACGCCATGAATTCTTTCAATTTATCATGAATTAGTGGATGCTTTGACAATTAACAATTCTATAGAGTGGGTTTCATGACATTTGTACCATGCAGACGGGGAAAAATGACAAAATTTGCATTGATTGATCTGTACATGGCAAGATATCCAAGAAAATAAAAACACTGACAAATTTCTCATTTTGTAATCTTTTTGTGGTCTTTAACTTTTTTTACTGTACAAGATTTCAGCGCTACAAAGTTACCCTTTTGTTTTGGGCAACATGTTGAGTGAATGGTTTGGGCTTACTTTGAATCATCGGGTCATCGCATTGGGTCGCGTTACCCGACCTTTTGAGGAAACATATTGGGGGTAAAATTTGCAAAATAAATCCCTATCATCTACAAACTGTCTGGTCCAAATTACCCAACACATTGTAAAAACACACAGGAAACCTACGAAAGATCGCATGAGCTTTGTTTTTGTCTCATGAAAGGTCATGTAACGCGACCACCTGACCTTACACAATGACTCAATGATTTTGAAGCAAGCCAATGGACCTTACCTCATCTTTAGACATGCCTGACTGCTTATATCGATTCCATTCTTGATAGAACAAACAGGTTCCAAACCGATCAAATACATACAGGTTATAGATCGTCATCTGTATTGGAGTAAGAAAAAACAAATTGAAATGCCATTGTTAAAGTGCATTGAAATTTCAGTTCCCTATTGATATATTTGATAGACCTACATATAAAAACTAAACTTTACTTTACTTTAATCCACCGATGTCGTAGGTCTAAGGTAGTCTAAGGGTACGTTTATGCTCACCCTTTTCAGGCCAGAATGAGGCTTTTGTTACACGTTTGGGTCCTTTCGCATTTTCGTATAAACGCTGATAAATGCTGATCGTAAACTCACAAAAAGGTGCGTTTTGGATCAGTGTTTTTTCAAAAAGATGGTTTCTGGGGAAGCATAAACGCAAAATCATTTGTAAACGCCTTTAAATGAAGTCATAATAAACGCGTTTCCAGTTCACTTGAAAATCCACTCGCCGCCAGTACGGTGCACAATATATATACTATGCTTACCGTAGTTTTTCTCAAGGCATGCGCATGCAGACAGGCACAAGCATAGTCATCCGAGCAAGATCATTTGTAACCTGTAAACTTAATACTAAGTACTTCTTCCGTATTTATATCACTGTCTTGAAATGGATGTCAAGTGCTCAAACTACAGCAAAGAGGAACTGAGGGCCCTATTCCTCGCTTGGTCCGAACCCTACAGTGTAAATACAAGATTAATTGAATGAGTTTCGAAAGAACGCGCGCCCCAACTTGACCTGCTTTCCCGGGGTAAACGTAGCATGTGCAGTGCAGGTTTGCGAATCTATAAACAGAACCCCATGGAACTGCGTTTACGATGAGCGTTTCAAAACGCTCATTCTGTTAACTGACTCAGCTGACACCATGTTTTCTGGGAGACTGATCCACAGCTTCACAATTGTCTCTAGTATTGCTAAAATTGTAAAAAAGTATTTTCCCAGTTCATTTTGCCCATTATTTTGTACATTAATAATATTAATAGTGTTCTGTGCCTGTGTGCAAAAGGAGACCAGTCAATGCAGTGCGTGTGATGCATGGTTTCCTATTTTGTGAATACGCCAAACGCCCCTCCAAACAGACAGATTTTTCTATCTAACAAAGTTGGGGCCTTATTTATCGTCATCGAAGTCCCTCTCAATCTCATGATCATTCCAGTGTACACACACGCAGGGGCGTCGCTAGACCTTTTTCAGTGGGGGGGGGGGGGGGGGTGTAGAGGCCAACGATTACCGACAAAACTAGCCACCAAATTACCGACAAAATTAAATGTCCAATATCTACAAATTTAACCCTATAAACCCGGGGCCGAAGGCTGAATTATTTTTCCTATGGACTATCTATAGTACTTGCGTATGCGCAATTGGTCATTTTCCTCGACGACATAAATATATGAATTATTTCGTCAACTTAGTCAGCAATCATAGCTATATTTTAATACAGGCGCGGAGCTAGGATCTTATTTTAGGGAGGTGCGGTAGAGAGCAAGCGAATTACTTAAAGAGCGCGCGAAACGCGCTCATTAGGGGGGGTGGGTGATAGGCCTCCCGCGCAAAGCGCGGAAGTTTAAACGTTACCTTAAATTATTAGGAAAAGAAGACGATTTGTTGTACCGTTCTCGACTGTTAATCCTTGTCTGAATGAAGTTCCCCCCCCCCACCTCCCACGCGAAGCGCGAAAGCTTTGACGTTTCATTAAATTATTATAAAATATTATAAAAAGAAGACGATTTGCTGTACGGTTCTCGATTGTTAATCCTTGTATGAATTCAGTTTCTCCCCCTCCCGTACAGCTCGGAAGCTTTGAGGTTTCATTAAATTATGTGAAAAGCAGACAATTCGGTGTACTGTTCTCGACTCTTAATCCTTATCTGAATTCAGTTGTCCCCCTCCCGCGCAAGTTTTGGAATTTCATTCAATTATTAGAGAAAGTAGAAGATTTGTTGAACCGTGCTCGACTCTTAATCCTTGTCTGATTTCAGTTTTTTCCCCTCCGCGCGAAGCGCGGAAGCTTTGACGTTTAATTAAATTATGAGAAAAAAGCAGACGATTCGGTGTACTGTTCTCGACTCTGAATAAAGTTGTCCCCCTCCCGCGCGAAGCGCGGAAGTTTTGGCATTTCATTAAATTATTAGAGAAAGTAGACGATTCGTTGAACCGTGCTCGACTGTTTTTCCTTATCTGAATCCAGTTCTCCCCCTCCCACGCGAAGCGCGGAGGTTTTGGCGTTCCATTCAATTATTAGAGAAAGTAGACGATTTGTTGAACCGTGCTCGACTCTTAATCCTTGTCTGAATTCAGTTTTTCCCCCTCCGCGCGAAGCGCGGAAGCTTTGACGTTTCATTAAATTATGAGAAAAAAGCAGACGATTCGGTGTATTGTTCTCGACTCTGAATTCAGTTGTCCCCCTCCCGCGCGAAGCGCGGAAGTTTTGGAGTTTCATTAAATTATTAGAGAAAGTAGACGATTCGTTGAACCGTGCTCGACTCTTAATCCTTGTCTGAATGAAGCTTCCCCCTCCCGCGCGAAGCGCGGAAGTTTTTGAAGTTTCTTTAAATTATTAGAGAAATAAGACGATTCGTTGTACCGTTCTCCACTCGTCAAATTAAGTTTTCCCCTTCCGCGCGAAACGCGGAATTTTTGGTGTTTCATCACAATATGGCGTTTCATCACAATATAGAGAAAGGAAGACGATTTGTCGTACCTTTTTTTACTCTTAATAAGCCATATTTGTCTGAATTCAGTTTCCCCCTCTCGCGCGAAGCGCGGAAGCTTTGACGTTTCCTTAAATTATGAGAGAAAGAAGAGGATTCGTTGTACCATTCTCGACTCGTCTAAATGAAGTTTTCCCCTTCCGCGCGAAGCGCGGAATCTTTGGCGTTTCATCACAATATAGAGAAAGGAAAACGATTCGTCGTACCGTTGTTGACTCTTAAACCTTGTTTGAAAATTTTAAACCTCTGATTTCTTTAGCTGATATTATAGGAAAGTGAAACTTCAAGAAAATACAAGTATTGTAGTTGTAGTCACTCTTGAAGACGTCACAGCGGATAAAAAGTCACAGTTCATAGGGAAAAAAACTTGTCGGCCGACCGACAATATACATCTCACCGACTTCAAACTTCTGCATTGATATTATTAGTACACGAGGATCGAGCAAGAATACCGACACAGCTGACCCGACACAGCAACATATTTGACCGTGTCTTTCTTGCTCCCTCGACGAGACGACTCCACCCAACAACCCCTTCTCTCTTTTACTCCCACTCCTCTTTTCTCAGGCTCTTACCCCCCCCCCTCTCTCTCCTCTCTTTCATCCCCCGTTTCTTTTGTTTCCCTTTTACTCTTTTTTCTTTTTTTTTTTCCTTTTCTTTCTTTTCTTCCTTTCCTGTCCTCCCTCTTTTTCTTTTCTCTCTCACTTTCTTCTCTTTTCTTTTCTTTCTTTTCCTTCTTTTCCTTTCTTTCTTTTCTTTTCCTTTTCCTTTTTTCTTTTCTTTCCCTTTCCCTCTCTTTTTTCCCTCCCCCTTTTCTCTTTTTTCCCGACGGCAGCGCAATTTTACCGACAAAATCCTGACAGGTGGGGGGGTGTCGCACCCCCCCACACCCCCCCTTTGGCGACGCCCCTGCACACACGTTTGCATGCAAAGTCTATAATAATAGAGGTGGATCAAAGTCCCCTGCACGCAGACGAAATAAAGCTAGCTGTGACAGAGAAATGAGAGGGGACTCGGATCACGATAATGCCAAAGTTAGTGTGGCATAGATTTTAAACTAGTACTACAGTGCAGTCTCTGCTTGCGGAGCCCGTCTGGCCAATCCGCCCACCCGGCCCGAGGCCCAGCCTCAGCCGGGCGGAGCCAGCCTGGCCACCCGAGCCCCAGCCTCATCCGTTAGTAGCCTGAAAAGGCCAAGTCAAGCCCAAGCAGGTGAACGTGAGACAAGACGCACAAACTTGGACCAGAGGCAAATTCTAGGCTTGACAAAGTATAACAGTAATAGTACATCATACATGATTCACCATTTTCCATACACACCCAACAAATTTAAATTTTGGATTACCTCTTTAGCACCTTTTTCGCCCGCTTCTACGGTAAGTACATGTACGAAATGAACTGAAGCTAGCAGCGTTAGCTTAGCCTATTTTTCACCAAGCTAGTCGCGTCACGGGAAATAAAAGTTGGCCATGAATTCATGCGATACGTACCTCTGTATGGAATTGCCAATTTGATGAGTATACAAATCGCATTTTACATCCCACCGGGGGGGGGGGGGGCACTGGGACCCCACTTTTACAGGTACCTCAAAATCCCCCTTTTACATAGGAAAAAAGCCCCTTTTATTTTCTTATAACCGTCCTTTTCCTCTCTTTTCACCTCTAATATTTTTGCCCTTTTTTTTAATACTTTGACTCGTGCCCCTTTTCCTTTTATTTGTTATAAGTGTACATTTTCCTTCGTATAATAAGTACCCCTTCCCTTTCTTTTGAATGCCACTTTTCACCTCTGATAAGTAACCCTTTTTCTTTTTTGTATGAGCCTCTCCCCCTTTTCAAAATGCTCCTTTTAACATCTGCTAAATGCCATTTCACCTCTGATAATTGCCCGTTTTACTTTGACACTGTCGTTTCTTCGTAACATGCGTCCCTAATTCTAGGCGATTTAGAGCCCCCTTTTTTAAATTCCCTAGAGCTCGCTCGTTACGCTCGCTCGCATTTATTGATGTTATAATTATGTTACTTATAAAAGAACTTTTCATTCTTTCTTCATTAGATTTACTGTGCTTTAATACTCATCAGGGTTTGTTTTTTGTCTTCTTTTTTAGATGTAATTCTTTTTTGCACTGGGACCTTAAAAATCTTTTTAAAAAATCTCGCTCGCAAGGAATAACAAAGTTCTGTTTTTTTTAAGTATTGTTTGCATTATCATAATTTGTTTTCACTGGCTGCATGCCGTAGCAACAAACAGAGTTGACCCAAGACTTAACTCCGTTTCGTTGACGATCAGCCAGGCAAAAAGAAGACAAAAGACTTGATGCATGGCTGATCGTCAACGAAACGGAGTTAAGCTTTAGAAATATGTGTCATTTATTAATTATAATTGTTAGTAAGTTATGATAAAAAATCGATGATTCTTTGTTTCGTTTTTTCTGGGACGCACTGTATAATACCCTGCAGGCGCGGATCCAGGATTTCTTAGGGGAGGGGGCCCAATTTTTTTTTTCCCCCGAAAATTTGAAAATCGCGCCGGCCGAAAAATCGCTCAGTGGGGGGGGGGGGGGGGCTGGATCCGCCACTGATACCCTGACAGGCACATGGCATACGCGTGCACGATCCACTAAATACGTATTTGTAGGATGCGATTTTTTTTTTTCAGACACAAAATTGGCAATATTATATTCATTCGAAATATGAAATGGCTACTTTCATGCCCTGTTACTTTGTGAAAAATAAGCGCACAGTCCCAAGTCCCTATACGTTATTAGAGACATATCACTCTATGGTGCTTTCGTCGAAAGTTCAGACTGAGTGGATTAGCAAGTGACATAAATTTTGAGATTATGGAAAAATGTCATAAAGTCTCCTACACTCAAGGAAACCCATCGGCAGGGGAGGAACTATATTCCCCCGGAAAATATTCCCGGTACGATCATTGCGAGGCTCCAAAACTAGTTTTTGCCGAAGAGATTTTTTTCATCAAAAGGCTTCAAGTTGCAGGCCAACAAATTAAAAGGTTAAATTCCAACGGCATTTGAAATATAATACTAATTTAAACCCCCCCCCCAAAAAAAAGGGGGGGTGGGGGCTTGAAAATGTCTTTAAGTGGGTAAATAACGACTATAACTTGTCGAATCGACTTAAAAGCTATAGAGCCTTAAGTAATTTTCAGACCATTGCCCCGAATTGCGTACGTTTAATGCTGCGCAAATATTCAATCAGATTCAATTTTGGTCATTACAAGAAGTGGGTTATTGTCGATGTAGACAAATGCTCATGTACCCTTTACAGCTCAAATTTCACATGACAGCAACCCCCCCCCCCCCCCCCACCTAAGGGGCGGCGATCTCGGGGGGACGGGGAGTGGAAGTCCCCCCTCAATTGTTTTAGGGGGATCGCCCCCCCCCCACCCGAAAATTTGAAAAAGTGTATAGCAAATACTGACTAAAGACTGCAACAAACTTTTAGGCTGGAGGGCCAACAAGTGCAGCTTTTAGACAAATAAAAATGCAGAAATCTTCTATCTCGTGAGCTACGCTCCCTCGCATAATATCCTTCAAAGTGTACATAATATATATTGTTTATTTTATACTATAGTTTTGCTAAGGAATGTAATTCTTTATACAATAAAACTTCAAAAACCTGTGAGGCGGGTAGTCACTTCCGTCACCTTCATCCCTCTCGTTCACTATGCTCCCTCCCACTGGCGTAATGATGGGAGGGGGGGGGGGGGGGGTGCTTGGGGGCAGTTGTCCATTCGAACGTGGTTTACTTCTAATTCGATCCCAGTAATACAAATATTGCTGAAATGGCATGCTTTTTCCCATGATGCGGATTGTTTTCTCCCTCCAAAATGTTGTGCTCATTACGCCACTGCTCCCTCGTCCCTGGCATCGTCCCCCACCCCCCGGTCATGAAAAGAAATCGCCGCCCCTGCGCCTCCCCCACTCTTTTCTCCCTCTCTCTCTCTCCCTCTCTCTCTCTCTCTCCCTCTCTCTCTCTCTCTCTCTTTCTCCCTCCCTCTCTCTCTTTCTTTCACAGGCTCTCCCTCTCTCTCTCTATGGGATGCGTGTAGGGAAGGAGGACATAATAATGATTGAAGAATAAGAAAATATAAAACCGGACAAAATCAGGACTACCCTTTCTCTCGCTTATCTTTCATTTTTTTAAACAAACTTCTTATTGCCTCCTACAAGACACTAAATAATTTTGCAGTAAAACTATTAAATATTATATAAGTACACTGTACAAACCCTAAAATAGAGGTTTCAAGTTTCAAAGCCTAAACTGTTCTCACTTAATAGGTCGAACTCTGTAAATGCACACAAGAGCAGTGTATGTTAAGTCTGTTTTCACTGCCGAAAGTGGGGCAGATTTTTTCTTCTATATCTGGGGAAGACCGGGTTTCAAGGGGGGGGGGGGGGAGGGTGAATCCGTCGATCCGTCGTACCGTTCTAGACTCTTAATCCTAGTCTGAATTCAGATGCACCCTCCCGCGCGAAGCACGGAAGTTTTGGCGTTTCTTTCAATCATTAGAGAAAGAAGACGATTCGTTGTACCGTTCTCGACTCTTGTCTGAATTCATTTTCGCCCAAAGCTTTTTATTATTAGAGAAAGAAGACGATTCGTCGTACCGTTCTATAAAGACTCTTTATCCTTGTCTGAATTCAGTTCACCCCCGCGCGGAAGCTTTGACGTTTCATTAAATTATTAGAGAAAAAGGACAATTCGTTGTACCGTTCTCTACTCTTAATCCTTGTCTGAATTCAGCTTTCCCCTCCCGCGCAAAGCGCGGAAGCTTTGACGACTCATTAAATTATCAGAGAAAGAAGACGATTCGTTGTACCGTTCTCTACTCTTAATCCTTGTCTCAATTCAGTTCCCCTTCCCGCGCGAAGCGCGGAAGCTATGTCATTTCAAAAAATTATTAGAGAAAGAAGACGATCGGTGTACCGACTCTTAATCATTGTCTGAATTTTCAAAAATATTTCCTTATCCAATAAAAAGTCACAGTTCGTAGGGGGAAAAAAAATACCGGCCGACAGACACTGACTTCAAACTTCTGCATTGCATTGAGCAAGAATACCGACACAGCGAACCCGACACAGCAACATAATTATCTATGCGTATATCTTTCTTGCCCCCTCGACGCGGTAACTCCACCCATTACCCCCCCCCCCCTCTATCTATCTTACTCCCACCCCTCTTCTCAGAGGGTTTTACATCCCCTCTCTCCTCTCTTTCATTCCTTGTTTCTTTTGTTTCCTCTTTCTCTTCTTTTTTCCTTTTCTCCTTTTCTTTCTTTTCTTTCTTTTCCTTACTTTCCTCTCCTTCCTTTTTTTATTTTTATCTTTCTTTCTTCTCTTCTCTTTCCTTTCTTTTCCCTTTCTTGTTTTCTTTTCTTTTCCCTTTCCCTCTCATTTTTCCCCTCCTCCTTTTTTCATTTTCCCGACAGCAGCGCAATTTTACCGACAATATCCTGACACTAAGTAATAATAATAATAATAGCTCACATTTATAATGCGCCTAATACTACGTTTCTAGGCGCGGAACATATTATTACCCCGGTCATCGGATTCAGGCTTACCCGCATACAAGGTATGCACATTCTCCACTCCCTGGGGAGCATTCCAGCCAGTCGCCATTTTACAAGCGCCATTGCTAATCAAACCACATTAGCTTTCGCTAGTAAGGGGTGTCGCACCCCACACCCCCCTTTATATCGACGCTCCTGGTTGATATCCCATTATTCTTTTAAAAGAAATGCGATTCCTCATGCTCTCGCACCCCTCTTCTATCGTTGTTTAATTTTCTTTCCTTTCTCCTTTAACTCACAAGAAATTTCTCTCTCCCCGGCCTTTTTTTGTTCTTCTTGTGATTTTTTGTGTGTGGGGGGGGGGGGGGGGGGGGGGGGGGGGGGGGGCTACACGCCTGGCAAGAGGGACCCCATATTATGCACACTTTCCCGGTAAAAAAAACATCTTCTTATAATAATCATCCCCTTTCTTCTTTTCCCTTCTCATTATTCTCCTCCCCCCCCCCCCTTTTCTCTCCTTCGCCTTTCCCCTTTCTTCCTTTTCTCTCCTCTCTCTTCCCCTTTCTTCCTTTCCCCTCCTTTTTCTCCTCTCCCCTTTTTTCTTCTTCTTTCTCTCTTCCTTTTCTTTCTTTTCCCCCTCCTTTCCCACTCCCTTTTCTCTTTTTCTTCCCCTCTTCTCCCTTCTCCCCCCCTTTTTTTACCCGGGGGCACGTGCCCCCTGTGCCCCCCTGAATCCGCCACTGCTAGTCCCTAGATCCGTCCACGACTTTAATGTTTCCCGTTCACAAAGGAAGAAGAAAAAAAGTAATAAAGAAATAAAGAAAATTAGACAATTAAAATTATGTGGGGGGGGGGGCTACACGCCTGGCAAGAGGGACCCCATATTATGCACACTTTCCCGGTAAAAAAAACATCTTCTTATAATAATCATCCCCTTTCTTTCTTTTCCCTTCTCATTATTCTCCTTCCCCCCCCCCCTTTTCTCTTCTTCGCCTTTCCCCCTTTCTTCCTTTTCTCTCCTCTCTCTTCCCCTTTCTTCCTTTCCCCTCCTTTTTCTCCTCTCCCCTTTTTTCTTCTTCTTTCTCTCTTCCCTTTTCTTTCTTTTCCCCTCCTTTCCCACTCCCTTTTCTCTTTTTCTTCCCCCCTTCTCCCTTCTCCCCCCCTTTTTTTACCCGGGGGCACGTGCCCCCTGTGCCCCCCTGAATCCGTCACTGCTAGTCCCTAGATCCGTCCACGACTCTTTAATGTTTCCCGTTCACAAAGGAAGAAGAAAAAAAGTAATAAAGAAATAAAGAAAATTAGACAATTGAAATTATCAGAAAACGTCTGATGTCCTTGACTTCTAGTTCTCCGTTCGATGTACATTTAGTCCTGTAGAAGTTTTTCAGACCTGGAAAAGTTGATAAGTACAAGGTTTTTTTGTTGATATGTGTTCTAAATGGGTATTGAAGTAGATTCAGCTTGGTTGCCAGCTTGGCAACCTTGGGCAACTTTTTTAATAGCCATATTAGCATAATCATCTAATTAGCATATGTGCAATATGTAATAATGTTGCCAATCTCAATCCAGGAAGCCTGAAAACATGGATAATATGACTTTTCCAGGGTTTTCTATGACAAGGAATCCATTTATGACACCAATTTTTATTTTTAAGTAATACAATTGTCTTAAATATCTTAATTAGCATAATATGTACAATATATATGGACTTCATTGTCATTGTTTATCTATAAAGCCTAAAAATGGTGCACTGCAACATTGTAAATCACTTTTGAAAGATTAATCATTAATTCATGAGAAGATATTCCATGTATATGTAGTATAATTAGCCTAATTAGCTTAATAATCTAATTAGCATATATGTGCAATATGTAATAATGTTGCTAATCTTAATCCAGGAAGCCTGAAAACATGGATAATATGACTTTTACAGGGTTTTCTATGATGAGGAATTCATTTATGACACCAGTTTTTTATTCCAAGTAATGCAATTGTCTTAAATAGCACAATGAGCATAATGAGCATGCGTACAATATATGGACTTCATTGTCATTGTTTATCTATAAAGCCTAAAAATGGTGCAATGCAACATTATAAATCACTTTTGAAAGATTAATCATTAATTCATGAGAAGATATTCCATGTAGATGTAGTATAATTAACCTGATTGGCATAATAATCTAATCAGCATATATAAGCAATATGTATTAATGTTGTTAATCTAAATTTAGGAAGCCTGAAAACCTGGATAATATGACTTTTACAGGGTTTTCTATGATGAAGAATTCATTTATGACACCAGTTTTTGATTCCAAGTAATGCAATTGTCTTAAATAGCACAATGAGCATAATGAGCATGCGTACAATATATGGACTTCATTGTCATTGTTTATCTATAAAGCCTAAAAATGGTGCAATGCAACATTATAAATCACTTTTGAAAGATTAATCATTAATTCATGAGAAGATATTCCATGTAGATGTAGTATAATTAACCTGATTGGCATAATAATCTAATCAGCATATATAAGCAATATGTATTTAATGTTGTTAATCTAAATTTAGGAAGCCTGAAAACCTGGATAATATGACTTTTCCAAGAATTCTGCCACAAGCTTGAGCAACGTCGGGCTTGTACTCTCAATGGTTCTAGCCTTGGTAAACATAACATAGACAGATCATAGTTCGTACTGTTGTATTAAACATCCCTGGCCTACATACGTACTTGTCTCACCACATCATCAATTCCATTACTATCATCTGCTTTAACCATCTTCAGTGTGTTCTCGACTGTCTCTCTAAATCCAATGACTGAAGCCCAACCTCCAATGCGTATGATGACCCCGTAATTTCCTAGACATTTCATGAGGTTCGACAACATTGCCTTGCAACCAAGATAACCACCACATTGGACATACAATTTGTGAAGCTAAATGAGTCCCAAATAATTGATATTCTACAAATATGCTAATTAGGCTTATTAGTACAATAATTACATATTAGCCAATTGCATTACTTAAAAATAAAAACTGGTATCACAACTGAATCCCTCGTCATGGAAAACCATGGAAAAGTCATATTATCCATGTTTTCAGTCTTCCTGGATTAAGATTACCAACATTATTACATATTGCACATACAGTGTATATGCTAATTAGGCTAATTATACGACATCTACATTGAATATCTTCTAATGAATTAATGTGTAGTCTTTCAAAAGGTCATTTACAATGTTGCAGTGCACCATTTTTAGACTTTATAGATAAACAATGACAATGAAGTCCATAATTATATTGTACGCATGCTCATTATGCTCATTGTGCTATTTAAGACAATTGCATTACTTGGAATAAAAAACTGGTGTCATAAATGAATTCCTCATCATATAAAACCCTGGAAAAGTCATATTATTCATGTTTTCAGGCTTCCTGGATTAAGATTAGCAACATTATAACATATTGCAGTTGCACATATATGCTAATTAGATTAGTATGCTAATTAGGCTAATTATTTATACTACATATACATGGAATATCTTCTCATGAATTAATGATTAATCTTTCAAAAGTGATTTACAATGTTGCATTGCACCATTTTTAGGCTTTATAGATAAACAATGACAATGAAGTCCATACATTGTACATATTATGCTAATTATGCTATTTAAGACAATTGTATTACTTAAAAATAAAAATTGGTCCCATAAATGGATTCCTTGTCATAGAAAACCCTTGAAAAGTCATATTATCCATGTTTTCAGGCTTCCTGGATTGAGATTAGCAACATTATTACATATTGCACATATGGTAATTAGATGATTATGCTAATATGGCTATTAAAAAAGTTGCCCAAGGTTGCCAAGCTGGCAACCAAGCTGAATTTACTTCAATACCCATCTAGAACACAAATCAACAAAAAAACCTTGTACTTATCAACTTTTCCAGGTCATGTACATGGTATATGGTACCGTCTACTGGACTAATTGTATAATGTATCGAGTGGTATGTCACACAGGAAGTTGAGCGCGATTGAGACCTCTCCGAAATGCAAGTTCTCTGCACTACATGCACTGCACTGAACTATGATTTGCAATACGATTTGAAGTTTGAAACCTTCTCGATATCTACAAGTACTTGGAAAGATGGGCTGCATGTGTACACTAAAGCTGCATTTATTTACGGGTTCCTGACTCTTTTCCACTTCGTGTTTGTGTGATAAATGCTGCAGATAGATCTAGATCTATTTATTATAGAGGCTACGCCTACGATAACCGGTAGCAGAGCGTAGCATAGCACACAAACCCGTATTAACAGCATACCGTATGCGTACCGGTAGTCTACAACAAGATGACAGCGGCAAATATACCGGTGCCTGTGCTGGAGCGGATATTTTCATATTTGGATTTAGCGGAATTACTTTGCTGTTCACTTGTTTGTAAGGGTTGGTATGATTGTCTTTACGATGAAAATAGCCCCGTCTGGAAAGTGCAATGCCTACGCAAACTAGCAAAAGACGCTGTCAATGGTAAACTTCTGCAGCATCTCCCTTCATACAAGTCGAGATTGCGGTCGTTCCACCATGCATTCAACCCTAATGACTGCTCCCGTAACATTTACATCCGACCAAACGGGTTTACACTGCACAGAAACCCGGTAGCACAGAGCACGGATGGAGCAAGGGGGAAGAAGGGCTTCAACGAAGGGAGGCATGCTTGGGAAGTATGGTGGGAAGGGCCTTTAGGAACTGTAGCCGTTGTTGGTATAGCCACCAGACATGCTTCAATGCAGTGCCAAGGATATGTAGCACTTCTTGGCAACAATGACCAGAGCTGGGGATGGAACTTGGTAGATAATCTTCTTATTCACAATGGGGACCATCAAGGCAACTTTCCAAATTGCAATAATGCTCCCAAGTATGAGGTTAGTAATATATTTTACTGCATCAATATATTATTCAGAGGATAGGTGGTAGGTGGATTTTCAGGTGATCTTCTTACAATGTATTGATGTTGTGTAGTCATCTCTAAGTTAACTAAGTAAAAAAAAAAGGGTGATTCTCAATTTTGATGGAAGAATAATTTACTTTCAGTTTCAAGAAAATTATGAGAAAAAGAGATACAAAAAGAAAAAGCAGATCTTGGTGAAACTTGTGAAAAAGATGCAAATTTATTTAAGTAGATCATGCATTAGACAGCAATAACCATCTGATTTGGGTCATTTCTTTAATAAAACTGACATTTGTTGTCATTCCCCAATACAGATGGCAACCCAGAGATCTCGTACCGTGGGGGTAGCTATAGCCAACAATGGTAGCTTTTTTTGTCAAAACATTTTCTCCCCGATTTTCTTTATTTAGATCTAATTTTCTGATTTCTAAATCAGATGTAAATTAGGTGGGTATGTCATTTGTCCTAATTACAGTTATCAGAATTTGATAACTTAATATTAAATACGTAATTTACGGACTTACTTATATGAATTATCCAATTTGTATCTCAGATCCGCGAAGCAGTACGTTCATGCATTCGAAATATTACCCGGCGGCCGATATATTTCCGGGTCCACCTACCAAAACATAGCCAAATGGCCAATCAGAGCACTCGTTTCGTGGGAGTTCGTTGGTCAAGCTGGGCCGACTCGTACGTAGCTACGGTAGCTATTGGACGTTCGAAAAGAAAAAAATGAATATTCATCAACTAAAACCAAGACGGATAATGTTGACGACGAGACTGTCTCGGATTAATCATTAATTTAGGATCTAAATGAGCAAGCTATCGTAAGTCAAATAAGCTATATATATGTTAGTTTTAATTTGTGTTGTAATTGCAGCAGTTATGAGGATGTAAAGAGTGAAAATCTCGTTGCATATCTCATTCATCGCGGTCCGGTCGAACCGAACCATTTGTTCCGTACAGTGCCTCACAGAAAGAGGTCCCCAGACTTCAGTCTCTCTAATCGGAGGTCTAGTGGAGCCAGACGTAGTCTCAGTGGAACAACCGACGATTAGAGAGACTGAAGTTTTCGGTCTAATCATGCATGTACTGTGTAGACTTCTTTCATCATTCATGATTTCAGAATCAGTGAACGGAAGTGAGAGGTGATCCTGTTAAGTGTTAAAACTTCCGGTCGTTTCATCAAGTGGTGCTTGATTGTACCCTGAACTATTATTATTTGATTTCACCCTGAACTATTATTATTTGATTTCATTTGTTTAAAATCAGAACTTTTTCTACAGAAGTTCTGGTGTCTGATTTTTCTCCCTTACTTAATAGACGATAGTCTATTCTTGATTTTTGAGGGAAAAAGAAGCAAATTATTGTCCTGAATTCCTGATGTTCATTGGAAATATTTAGAGGAGTGTGTTGAATTGTGAGAAGTTTTCAAAATAAGATTAAGACCTTTGGATTATCAGGATGCGATCTTACCCGTATTCATTTATCGCATTTGAAAAAAGACATGTCATGAATTCCTTTTTTCCCCTTCAAATTTGATTGTCTTACAATGAGTCTTTAACTGAGACTGGTAGTGCACTCATGGCTAAATGCTTTTGACATGTACAGTGTACTGTATTGCCTACTCTTAAAAGTTTCTTAAAAATTACCTAAGTGGTCAGCTTGAAATTACTCACATACACCTGTAACTGTCTGAACATGTGTGTGAGGCTTTGTCCATTCTGGCCGCAGTTGATACAGATGATTAGATCTACATGTTATGCCTTTGCCAGGTTTATCTCAAAATTCAGGGGATAACAATTTCCTTGAACACTGTAGGATGATCTTAGTTCAATATAATTCCATCAAGTGAATATGTACATGTACCTGTACATGTATTACCTTGATGAAGTTTTTTTGGTTTCTTTTTTCTTCTTTCTCTTTTGCATCATGGTAGCTGAACTTTTGCTTGAGTTTGATTAATATGCACTTGCTTACTGCAGGAAGTCACTCCAGGTATAACTGTCTGGTGTACAAGCTCATCCTATCAAATTCCTATCAATAACACAAAGTTGTGTGATTGCCTGAATTTGATACCCATGTCTAATGCTCAAGGCATATTAGTATGGAGAGGAAACTGTCTTTAATACTGAGCACTATCAACATGGTCTTTGTGATGATAATGTATTTACATTTGTATGTGACAGATTTAGACCATGTTTACATACTGTACATGTACATGTACAGGGAATAATTTTCCTCAAATTGTTTGATTAGCAATTTCAGCCATTGGATAACAATTTCAAATGAATTTCTGTACATTTCTATGAAAGAAAACTGCTACACAAAAGATAATTTGTATAGCAGTCATGCAAAAATGCATAGCAAATTGCGATGCGATACCAGGAAAATTATTCCCTGATGTAGGACAAAAAAATGGCGTTCCTCTACAAATGTGAGATTTGTTTGATGCTTTATAATTATACCTGAAATGCAAATCATGCATGGCATACCATTTAAATGTAACAAGTCTTTATACAGCATAACAATGAGACTTTGAAAAACAGACTTAGACAGATCGAGAAACGGAGCAAGAGACAGACGAACAGGAAAAAATGGGAATTTTAAGGAAAGGGGAAAGGAGATTTTAAGCATGATTTAAAGAAACAGGACTACAGGAGATGGTGAGAAAGAATTCAAAGATGAGACGAAGATTACAAGATAGAGAAAAATAGAAGGGTGGGAACACCAAGAACGGTAGGAACCCACACCATGGACATGACTGGTGCCCAACTGCCTACCAGTCATCTCCATGGTGTGGGTTCAAATCCCACCGCTGCCACCAGTTGTAAAACTCACACATCTACATGTATGATGAACAAACCAAAATGGCCCTCGCTAGTTAGACGTCTGCAAAGCCGTCTTGCAATGCTGTATCGCATCCGCTTTGGTCTTGTTGACGTGGAATGGCAACAATACCTCAAGGCAGCAACATCTGTCACGGATCCCGCTTCAGAGCGACACTTTGTACTAGCCAAGCCTACATACATGTAAACTCCTTCTTCCCCAGAACTACCAAGGACTGGAACAACCTTTCAGTAGACCCAGCCTGCTCACTCTCCCTTGAGGCATTTAAGTCCTCACTGGGAAAGAAGCACCCCTAACTGCCTCACGGGATTAAAAGTTTTTACTCGCACCCTGTACATACTGTATATGCACAAGGATCCTGGCCAGCAGGCTCACACAGGCTCCTCACAGGCTCCTCACAGGCACACACAGTGCGCAATCTTCAAGGCCTTGAAGCAGCAATTTTCTTGGAAGAGGAAGAAGAAGAACAAAACTTGTCTGACATGATTCACTTTGTTATGCTTCAGGACACTCCTGACCTACATGTACATCTGTTTAATACGCTCTTGGCTTCTATTGTTCTGTCCCTCATTCAACATTACCTGACATAGCACCACACACACACACACACACACACACACACACACTCTTTCTACCTCTTAGCTATTCAACCCAGCTCACTATAGACACATGGCACTCTATCTTTCCTTAGGCCTTCTATTGGTTACTTGCTTCATGTACAATCTTGTGATTGGTTGTTATTGTTTTATGGACTGCATGTCAGCCATCTTGGCAGCCATTTTGAAGATGTAGTAAAATATAGCAGTGCAGCTCAAGTCAACAATCGTGTCAGACTAGGTTTGTTCTTGTGTGAGTCTTACAACTGGTGGCAGGCTGGCAGCAGTGGTTTTTCTGCACTAAACTGTAATTGCAGCCTTCCTTCATTTAGAAATTCCTTCATTTTTCTACAAGTGGTAAGTTGCAAAGTGAATTTCTCCATCCATCTTTAACTGTGAAAGTGAATGTTTGAGATGTGAAATCACCCCTCTTCTCACTGATTAATCTCCCTTTATTTTTACCCGAGGCAGTTAGTGTTTGTCAAGTTCACCCTCCTTCATTGATTACTGAAATTTATTATCTTGTGTTTTTGAGCCTTTATTCCTTCCTAGTTCCTACAGTACAGTGTACATCAGTAATTTTGTGAATTCCAGCATTCATCCTTCATCAGTGAGTGAGATTTTGTACCCTTTTTCATACAGAACCGTGTTTTTTTCCAATAGCTTATCACAGTCAGATTGCATGTATAGTCTGCCTTTGGCTGCCGTACATTACAGATTTCTGCCGTATAAGCCTGCACCGCATATTCTACATAGTTTTGGCGTAGCGACATATTACCAGTTGCAGAATCCACCCTCCTTTCATTATAGCCGCTCACCACAGATATTTCAACTGTCGAGTTTGCATTTTTTTCCATCTGCACTCAGAGTGATCCCCCCCCCCCTTCCTTCACACTCATTCAGGAAGTTTTGCTGTGTTGATGCCTTATTGATGATCACTTATCTGTTGATTCAATTGTCCAGCTAGAAATAATACCTGCAATATGGCATCTTATCGTGTGGAATTGCCAGAGGTGTTTACGGGACATGATGGCAAAGACTTCAGTCAATGGATACACTGATTTGAAATTGCTGCAGAGGCTTTTTTTAACACCGCTATTACATGTAACTTACACTTCCTCCTTCCGCCAAGACTTGAGGGATCAGCCTTCATTGTTTCGGAGAGCATGTCTGCTTTGGACGAGAAGGATTTCAAGAAGGTGAAAGAGAAACTCTCCCAGTTTATTGACACATTCAAGTCTTGTATTACGGCCCGTACTCGTCAACCAGGTGAGCCTTTATAAGTGTTTGCATCGGCCATTGCTTCCTTAATAGAAGCTTTCCCATCTCATGACATAATGACAATGTAAAAGGTGGTGAGAGATTTCAATGATTTGTTGCCGGGGTAGACAGACCGTTTCAAGTGAAGATCCACAAGCTCGGAGGCACCAGGCACACAATTTTGGTAAAGTAGCAGCAGCAGATGATCGGGTTAAGGACAAGACACCTGCAGAGTCATCAGTCTTACGGCTGCTTCTGCCAAGACTCAACGAGTTAAAAAAGGAAAATGGAGGAGATGTCCTTGAAGTTTGAGACAGGCAATAGGCCTAGCGGATCTCAGCAACGTGGTGGCAACCCATCAGGACGTGGCCATGACGGGAGAAACATGGGACATCGCGGTACTCCATCACCGACCCATGACTATCGGAGGTACGGATCTCCAGATCGTTTTGCAAGACACAGATCTCAAGATCAATGCAAGACGCAGATCTCCAAGCCCTAATCGGAACTGCACTTTCACCCTTACTCATGACAAAAGGACAGTCACACAGAAACGTGGATGCATTATCTAGACGCCCAGTAGAGAGCCAAGTCACTCCAAGATTAACGGATCAACTACTCGAGCACACAGTGACCCATCCACTTTGTAATGCAGTCGAAACTCGCTCATCAAAATCACGACCATCAACAAACACATCTATTCCCAATGATACAAGCAGGCAGTCTGCACCAAAAGTCCTTCATCCATACCATTTGTGTAAATTCCTTGACAGTGATGTAGATGTACAACATGAACAGCAACTAGATCAAAATATCAGTACAGTCATCGTATGCGTCAACAATGGGGAGCAACCAGCCATTCGACAGATCCGTAGACACAACCCCCGGATTAGACGTCTCTTGTGGCAGTATCCCAAATTCATCCTCCAATACGGTATTCTCTACAGGAAGAAGAAAGACAAGCTTGGTAATCTCCCACTCCAACTCGTGGTACCAAACTCATTCATTCCAAGGGTATCTTGGCGCACATCGCAAGCTACAGAGAGCAGAGTCAATGTGCTATTGGCCTTCATGAACAAGGAAATCTTTGATTTCTGCAACACATGCACAACTTGTGAGCCCTTCCGGTTACCAACCCCTAAGCACAAAGCACCCTTACACCCCATTACCACTACTCGCCCTTTGGAGATGGTCTTTGCCGACATTGCTGAGCTTCCAATTACAAGACAAGGATTTCGCTAAATACCGGTACTCGTTGTGACCCATCATTTCAGCAAATATGTCAATATCTTCCCAATGAAAGATCAGACTGCTCCAACTAATGCCAAACATCTGTTTGAAGAATATTTGAAAGAACATGGTATTCCAGAGACTTTGCACATGGACCAGGGTCGACAGTTTGAATCGAGATTAGTGCAAAAACTATGCAGCGAATTGGGTATCAAAAAGTCTAGATCGATGTCAACCTATCATCCCCAAGGAGCTGGCATAGTCGAACGATGTAATCACACCATCAAAGATCAACTTGCAAAGTACATTTCTCATCAAGGAGGAGAATGGGACACTCACATCAATCAAGTCCAGTTGGCATACAACACAAGTACTCATGGCTCAACAGGTTTGACACCATACTTCATCATGTATAGCAGGGAAGCCCATACACCGGCAACCATCACCTGTTCAACTCCTCCTTCATGGTCATCTGGCAACACACTCCTTGAATGCACAACCAACCTGTCTGAGCAATTGAGAAAAACATGGGAGTACACTACAGAAAACACAACAGCAACTAAAACAACAGAAACAACAGTACAACGTGAAAAAACGCATTTCCAAGTACGACACAGGTGACTTTGTTTGGTTACATGACCCAACCAACATCAGGAACAAACTCGAACCAAACTGGAAAGGTCCTTTTAAATTTTTTTCCTCATCAGATGGTGGACAAATCAGACATCCATGATGAAAGGATCAAGCGACGTGTCGATCATAATTGTTTGAATCTGCATCGAGCCAGAGCCCCTTTCGTGAGCGATGTCGACTCCACTATCCCCACCAACCACACAGCCTACATGTACGCCAATACATGGGACAGAGCCACAACACAATATCCACCAGGTTTCCCAGCAGAAGACGAGACTAAGAGAAAGGAGCAGACACATCAACCTACTAGCCATGGCCCAACCTACATGTACATGTATATCGTGTGGTCACCTCGACCACCAGATGGCATCCTCCATCACCAGCTGTTAGACCATGACCAACAGCCACGGTCAAGTTTGTCTGTTCTGCTACAGACCTCAAACCAGCCAACCAGTTCTAGCTACCAATCCAGGCTAAGTGAGTCAGCTCCACTCCAGCAACAACCTAGGCCATCCTTGCCGACTGACCAAACTCAACCTTGGTATTCCTCGCTGACTGGCCGACCCCAACTGAGGCTGTCCCCTATGTTGATCAACTCCAACTCAGACCCCAATATCAACCGAGGTCGATGACTCACCAAGATCCCAACCTTGCCCATCTTCATCAGCTGACCAACCCCAACCTATTAAAGCCGTCCTCACCAGTTGAGCTATGCCAACTCAGATTCCACTATCACCTGAGGTCATCCGCTAAGCAGCCAAAACATGGTCTAGAGCAACAGCAACAAAATGTCAAGGAAAATGAACAATTACTTAGTAGTGAACGCCTACCAGAAGATGATTTGGATACTCATTTGAGACATGGTCGACGGGTTGAAGTACCCACCAAGTTTCAGGATTACAAACTATAAAGACTTTGGAGAACTACATGTAACGTTTGCAAATTTGATAGATAATTGAGAGACATGCTGATTTCTTTTTTCAGTCTTACATGAGGAGGGAATTCTTGATTTGTGAAAGTTTTGAAAGTTTTATGAAATTATGAAACTTTTTGACATTTTTTCATTGGATTTGTCAGTAAAGATAAGATCAATTTGTCAGTTATGTATTGTAATGTTTATTTAGGATTTATCTAGAACTTTCTTGTGTTCCTTGCAATGCTTGCATGTAAGAAAATATTTCCTTGGAATCTTTCAGTAATGAATATCTCGTAGATGCCTAGATGCAATTGTTATCAAACTTTAAAATTTACCTAAAAGGTTCCATTCAGTGCGGGAAAAGAGATTGTCTGATAAATGTATTATATATTTGATATAAGACCATCTACATGTAGATGAACTTCAAAAAATTCGGAGCAAATGCTTTCAATTGACTGACAACGTATATTAGAAGCTTTATACATACATGTACAGAAGCTTGAGCATCAGATTTCATAATTTGGGTACAGTATAATGTTTGTATAATCCTGTAAACATGAAGGCTTTAAATGATGGAAAATCTCAAATGGTTCTTCTGAAGAAGAAAACTATAATTGCTTCATACTGGGAATTGCATGCTTGGAATATTAAGTATAAGATGGAGGTTGCTTTAATTCATGCCCACGTTGGTTATAGGACAGTTGTCATAATAAAGGTGGTGTCGCACCCTGTTCATACGTAAATGGATTTGTGTGAACTTTATCCTGTTGCTACATGATCCACTTCCTCATGAGAGGAAATGGAGGCAGGAATGGCTGATGTTGTCTAGCTAGAAGGAATTAATTCTTTCTTAAAACATGATTAACCTGTCGTAACATGCTCCTACATGTACATGTACTAAAGATAGACATACAGTGATGTGGAAACAGTTGTATCTCTTAAGACAGACAGGGGATTCTAATTGCCTGAGCAAAGGAAGCTGTAATAATCACATGATATTGAGACAGTCTGAAATAAGACTAGAGCTCTCTCTGGGTAAACAGACAGGAAAGAACCAATTTTCTTATTCTTTCTGTTGATAGAAGTATGTGTCTTTGTTACAGAGTTTGAATCAACATAGAGTATTTCTGTTTCTTTCTTTCTTAAAAAAAAAATTAAAGATTTGATAACAAGAGTTTCATTAGAATTCAATAGAAATGTGAGATTTCTTTACAGGTTCAATTGTAGAAAATCTTTCAAGGTTCCACGCGATGTATGCCTTAAAGAGAAGGTTGAGTTCTGGGGAGAGGTGAACAAAAATTTGTGAGCATTATCATTGTTATTATGCAAATGTCAAAGAAACATTGGAGAACAAATTGTTCCCTGAAAAGCATGGCTTTTCAAATGCCTCCGTATTCTAAATATGACAAGTAACAGCTTAAAAATGAGGGCTGATTTCTATGCCACATGTTTGTGTTGTCCCATATTAATCTTTCTGTGTACAGTGTACATTGCTGGGACAAATTTCTTATTATTCAGAACTTTGCAGTACACACCATTACTTATAAGCTACTGTACATGATCAACTTTTTCTGATCAATTCCACACCATTTCTTTCACAATGCAATTGCATGACCAGAACTCAACTTTATCTTTAAGTTCAGAATTTCAAATATCCAAAGTCAGATGGACTTGGCAAGTCTATCCCAAATAGATCAAAATCGCACCTTGCACAAACCTTTTGCCACACTCTCGGCAGAACATGAACGGTCTGTGGTGGGAAGCTAGCAGGCTGGCAGTTTACCAACGAGGCTACTGTTCCAGCAGCAGATCCGCTGCACGAAAAATTACCAGGACTCTATATGTTCGTGGTGGGAAGCTGGCCTGCTAGCTTTTTGCCAAAACAATGCTAGATCGGCTGCTGGCAAAATGAAAGTAACTGCGATCGAGAACATTGTACATGTACTTAACTTGTCAATGAGATAATTCCAAATTCTATTTGACATGAAATAATAAATTAGACCAACAAACAAACCTTGATAGATCTCTAATGACTGTACAATTGCTTGTTTGTTACTCCATTTGACATTTTGTTTTCTCGATCCTTTGAGCTATTTGGTCATGCGCGAGTCAATGCAATCTGTGTATGACCGCATGAAGTGCCGCATGACCGTGCCTACCAACAGGCGCATTTTCACGTCAAACACTTGCGCCTGGCCGTCTAGTTATAGATGACTTACGGGCGCAATAGGTGGCTCTACGAGCGCAAATTTGCGCCCTGCACCTGCTTATTTCAAGGGTTGACTAAGACCATGTTTGTCATTCACAAAATGCTGTCAGTCCAACCATCATCTACATGTACATGTATATTGTAGTTTGGCCCCTTAGCATCTCTACCAATAACCCCAAAACTGGTTGATTTCAACCCATGTACATGTATCTAACCATTCCATGATCCAAACTTTGTTTAATGTAAGTGGTATGGTTGTACTACAATACATATTGACCAATAGATTTGTCAGTCGGGTACCCCTTAAATTGTTAATTTCAATCCATATGATGGTCTACATGTATGTACATGTACTGTACATGTAGATAGCCCATTGACCAAACTTTGGGCGAAAGAAGTATATGTACCGTAAATCTCTGTGTATAAGGCGCACCCCTATTGTTTAATATTTTTTTTGCCGAAAACCCATGCGGGGAAGGACTTTCATTTGACATCGAGGTGCAGTTGAAGGCGCCGATTTGTGCTTGTGAACTTGTCACAAATAATAGTAACAATGTCGTTTTTAGAAGAATGTGTAAGATCATTAATGTAAATTAAAAATAGAGTACCTACATGTAGCATAGAACCTTGTGGTACGCCATGTGTAATAGAAGAAAAATTTGAGGAATTATTATTATAAACTACATATTGACTATTGAGATCTATTAGAAAGATTACTTTCGAAACAAGATGACAGAAAAATTTGAGTGTTGTTGTAGTTTCCGAGTGGTGAGTCAACACACAGATTACTGAGCTGGGAGACATTGCCAGGCATAGCGCCTGGTGGAGGGGCATAAATCAAAACTTTTTTCTTTTTTTTGTACCTGTTTATAAGACGCACCCTCGACTTTCAATTTTTTTCGGCGGCAAAAAAGTGCGCCTTATACACAGAGTTTTACGGTATACATGTACATGTAGATACATCACCCCAAAGAACTGAGTGTACAAAATTTTCCATTTGAAAGGGGAAGAAAAATCTGCATCACCACCAGGTGGCAAAATGGGCAATACAAACGCATAAAAAAGTATATAAATTAAAAAAGTATAATTTAAAAAAAAAGTCATGTCATTTCAGCAACATTTGTGAATCACTGGTATTGAATTAGAAATAAACCATGTTTGAATTTTATTTAGGGGGGCAAGTGCCCCCCGATCTCCCCATCAGTAAGCGTGTCGTTAGACCCTTCCCTCCAAATAATCCATAATAACATTGTCTCAACCCATGGATGTACATGTACGCACAAAATACTTCTAGTAACATTTTAAAAACTACCGGTAGTTCAAATTCTATTAAGTAACTAAACGTTAATCTGAATTTATCCAGTAAATTCTTAGTATCGTAATTTATTTTTGATGAAGTTATGGTATCAAAGGATCAGCATGCATGTACATGTGTACAATGTATCTGTAATCAAGGTAAAAATGACAGTGTTTTCTCAAAACTTGAAAGGTACCAAAACTGGACAATTTATTATCACTCTATGTAAAAGGATTATCAAACAAAAAGCCATCGCCCAGCTTCATCTATATTACAAGCAATCACTATAATTAGCAATTTTGCTAGATATATCATAGATAGTAATGTTGGGCAAGAGATGTTGTCAATCAGCGTGTTTCCACATCAACAGGGTATTACCCGTGTCATACCGTGTCATACCGTGTCAGTTTTCCTGTGGAAACACAAGCGTGTCGGGTCGAGTCGACCGAGATACGGATTATCAGATCCACCTCTGGAGGTGGATCTTGACGTGTCGATCCCAATGAACTCCCTGTGAAATCGTTGTGGAAACACACAGCGACAAACCGTGTCTGGCGGATCATCAGAGCGCGCGAAGCCTCAATCACCACTGCAGCGTGATTGGTTGGAAAATATGCGTATACAATATGTTTATATACGCGCTGTACGTAACAATGAAAAATGTACGTCACAAAAGAAAAGCGTGGAATCCTGTGTAGATCTGAATCCACGATCGAGGTCAAAGGTTGAATCTTGACTTCCCATTGACACGGTATTTGCCTGACTTGGAACACGGAATCGGGGCGAATCTGAATGCTGCGCTCTGTGGAAACAGATTGGTTTAATACCGTGACGCTGCGACACAGTATTTCAATTCCGGAAAAGATAATCAGTGTTCCACTTTTTTTCTGTGGAAACACGCTGAATGTTATCTTGCTAGTTATGAATTAAGATAAAGGAATCTGAAAAAAAAAGGTTTGTTTATCCTCACCAGAATTATACAGAGGGTTTGGTAGTTTCATTTAATTTACAGTATAACTTGAGCAATTTCAAGTCTTATCAAATTTGCTATAAAAATTGAGATATGAATGTGTTCATTAACTCTTCCTTTGCCATTGTGTTCAACAGTTCTTCGTTTTTCCTGGCCATTTACATCACTCATTAGTCAAATTTAAGCGGCTTTCAAAGTGACAACATTTTCTCAAGCCTTCTTAAACAGGTTTTTTTATATTTTTTTACACATAAGACATTTAAATTTGTTCATGATCAAAAAATAATACACTTTGGTCTTTTAATTTTTGTTGGTGTTCATGATTTCACATATTCTATTTCACATCCATGTACGCTGTACGTGTATAATGCAATGAGGAAGGTATACATGTAGGCTCTATTAAACTATGATGTTTTTTTTTATTTTCGTATATATTTGTACTCCCGGGTAATTGTATTTTATTGCTTAAAAAAATAAACATATTGCTCTCTGATATTATGTGAATTACTTCTTTACATAAGAATATGATGATGCATAAAACTATTGAATGGATTTAGTGTGTTTCCTGTACATGTATGTGCTTGACACAAATCTCCTTGGTTGTACATTTCTTATATTCTCTCAAATGTATGGAAAATAGAAAGCTTGTATTTGTGAACGAGCACTTTTATTATTATGAGCACATCATCGTGTATGATGATGTGTGACGAAGCCAGGTGCTGTAAAGCTACTATACGTGTAGTGTATCTTGGTATACCCTGTGGCCCTCTAATAAATCGACCTCGTCCAACGAACCAATTTAGATATAACGAGCCATGGTAATCATGGATTAATGAGTTGTTTTTCTCCATTTCTCTGATCCTCCATCTTTCATTTCTCTTTCTGCACCTTTCCGTCTCCATCTCCCATCTGTCTTGGTATGAACATACAGTTGTGTATATGTCTATCTCTCTGTCTGTTACTCTGTCTCTCTGTCTCTCTCTTTCTCTCTTATAATGCAATGGTAGTCATGGATTAATGAGACATTTTTCTCTGTATCTCTTATCCTCCATCTTTGATTTCTCCTTCTGTCTCCATCTCCTATTTGTCTTATATTATGTCTTTCCGTCTGTCTGTTCCTCTCTGGCTCTCTCTCTCTTTCTTTTGCTCTCTCTCTCTTTTTTTCTCTCTCAATCTAGCCCTGGTAATCAAGGATTAATGAGATGTTTTTCACCATTTCTCTCAACCTCCATCTTTCATTTCTCTTTCTGCCCCTTTCTGTCTCCATCTCCTATCTGCCTCTGTCTCTCTCCATATCTCTCTCTCTTTCTGTCTCCATATCTCTCTCTCTTTCTCCCCCCCCCCCTCATTGCAATCTTCACTATCACTGTGTATCTCTATTTCTCTCTCTCTCTCCACCCCTCCCTCATTCGGTGCTGCAATCTCTATGTGTTACATATCTCTACATTTAAACACATGCTTCTGATCTGGGATCAGTTGGAAACACATGCCACTTACCCGACCTACACTGTAGATAATTGAAGTTATTTGATGTACATGTACATGTAGATTTATATGTTGTTTTCAATAATCTCAGAAATTAAGTTGGATTAATGCATGATTGGAATCAGTTAAAAATTGTATAATTTGGAATGCGTTTTTTTCCACAAAGCAGCTGTATGAGTACTATACCGTCAGATTGCATGAAGCCATTCATATGTTAAATGCTAGTTTCACTATTTAGTTCACATGCTTACAAACGTGCATAGCAGTTTTGCATGCCTAGATCAAGGTGATTGCTAATGCTATTAACACGTGATACAGCAAGACGTACCAAATAAAATGAACTTGCATTTACCTGTAGCACATGTTTACAAAACTAGGACATGGTGAAATGCTCAAATACATAATGGGAAATGCATTGCAATTCTTTGAGCAGTAAATTGGAATTTTCTGATTTTAGGGTGATCCTGGTTAGGCACACTACATCTACCTATTTATCAATTAAATGTTGTAAAGGGGCATTACTACAAGGGGGGGGGGGGGTGGGGGTGACACCCCCAATTAAACATTTTCTGTCCACAAATCCACCTTTTTTAAAAGGCTGTTGGCAAATCTAGCATGATGATGACTGATGTGCACATTATCTTCTGTACAGCTGGTTAGGAATGTATATAGTGTGCTTGCATAGGGTCCCTAACTTGAGAGTAACTAGTCCAAACATAACTGATTGGCATCCTTAATTTGAGACTAGATTAAAATGTACCTTGTTTAATGATTCAAACCAGAGGAACTTCAAATTTCGAACCAAGGCCCTGTTTCATAAAACTTGTTATCAATATCAAGTTACAATAACTGTTATAAACTACTAAAATCGTGGCATTTGAATGCCTAAGAGCAAATTTGTTGTAGATATTTTGCATTTGTTATTGATCACAAGTGTTATGAAACAGGGCCCCCCGATATATTTGAGCATCCCTTAGGTACAAGCAGTATCATGTAATTCTCTGTGGAATTGAATTATGCATCTACATCTTCAGCGGATGACCATTCCTTGAGGCGCTCATCCGTGTATAATCCTCCTGCACAGCATGATGTAGCTCTCTCTCTCTCTCTCTCGATAGGCCTGTCCTCATCAGCTCGAGATTGCCATATAGCTCGCTATTTGAACTATCCCGATCGCAAATTATCTAGCTAATTTGCGTCTTTATTAGCCCGAAGTAGCAATTAGCGGGATATTTGGTCGGGATAATCATCCCAAGATACATGTAGCTTGGGATAGTTTGCAAAATATCCCGCTATTTGTCCGGTGCATTTTCGTTTTCACCAGCCTGAAGACTCACACTATGCACGAACTCTGAGCAAATATCTCGAGCTAATTTCTCAATGTCGAGTTTCAAGTTTCGAGGTCGAATCTCGAGCTGATGATGACGCAATTTGTAACTTCAGGATTATTTCCCAAATCAGAAATAGCGGGCTACATGTATTTGGCAATCTCGAGCTGATGAGGACAGACCTAGTGCAGCGTGCATCTCTCTATGGGCATACAGTTGTTTACTCTTACGAGTCTTTACAGAGGTGCTCCTCTCATTGAGCCAGCCAGTCAGGCGCATGTAATGTGCGTTTCATCATCATCTACCTCTGACTAGATCTAGCCCATGTTTGTCCATATGAACAAGTGATCAATGTATTAGTAGTTGTCCAGGAAAAATGAAACCTGGATGCATGCATTAATTGATTTTTGGGATGTTGAAATTAACATATACATGTATTTTGTTATGCTACATGGCGATGTATTTCATACTTTACGCCTTGTTAACACATACCAATTTAAATTGCCTAAAAAATTGCAGATGCAAAATGAAACAGTTTTACATGTAAATGATAACAAGCAAGTATTAAAACTTAAGAAACACGTACATTGTACATGCATACACTTGTATGCACATGTAGCTTGGTGCATCCAATGCCAATAAGTTTGCTCTACTGATCTCTGTGTTATCTTTGTTCAAATTTGGCCATCTTGCCTAGGATGCTGGGCTCCAGTTATTGTACACTATTTCATGGTATACCGGTATACTGTAAGCAGTGTGACAAATGCATTACATTGCATTGATGCGCAATTTTGCAGACACTGTACAACAGCAAGCTAGCTCACTGTGTAGGGCTTTTGTAATACATTTATATGTAGTTTGTCTTATTTTAAGTTTTTTTGTTTTTTTGTTTTCTTCAACAAAGTGATCTATCTTTGATTTGTTTTTTCCTTATTAAAGGTGTACCAATCACCCAAAATTATTTTGCTGTGTATGTTTGTGGTTTCACAATAAAGGCACAGTGCATGAGTAACATCCAGCAGTCTATATGTACATGTACATGTACATGTTGTTGCTATTTCCTGTATTTGTTGTACATCGCCCCCCCCCCTTCTCTCGCTCTGTCTCTATCTTTCTTTCTCCCTCTCTTTCTCCCTCTCGTTCTCCCTCTCCTTCTCCCTCTCCTTCTCCCTCTCCTGCTCTCTTCCTTTCTCTTTCCCTCTCTTTCTCTCCCTCTCTCTTTCTCTCCTTCCTCTCTGTCTCTCTTTCTCTCTCTCCCTGCCCCCTCTCTCTCTCCCTCCCCCTCTCCCCTCCTTCTTCCTCTCTCCCCTCCCCCTCTCTCCCCTCCCCCTCTCCTTGCTCTCTCTGTATCTTTCTCATATCTCCACCCACCCACTCACCCATTATCCCTCTCCTGTTGTGTATGAGTAATGAGCAAGATGAGAAAGCAAGCCAGGTCTGACTCTTACCTTTAATTGTATTCCATGAGTCAGTGGCTAACTGATGCATGCTTTAAACTCCCTTGCTTATCAATCAATGCCAACCAGCATCACAAATTGATTGAGAATTCTGAGAATTAGATATGACGATACCCTGGAGCATCCCAATTTATCACAAATGTGTTTGCATTGAATTATGGCACATTTGTTGCGCTAGACTAATTGTAGTTATAAGGTCCCAGTAGCCAAGAGACCATTTACTGTTGGCAGGCACATACCCTTGTTGGTCATTTTGCGCAACAGAAGGTCTGAGCAAGAAGACTATACAGAGACCACATTCAATAGGCCCTGTCTTGTAGCTGTATTTAACACATCGAGAGACTGACAGAGATAGGCTCCGCTTAAAGGGATCCGGTAACTTTGTCTCAGATTCTGAAATAAAATTCTGGATTTAGCTCATGCTGCAATGATAAACCTTTAGGTCAGTCAGGAAGCCCATGACTTTTACAAGCCCATCGCCTGTCTGATTATCAAGATATTTATGATTGAGATTACAAATTTTGAAAACCGTTTGGCAAACGGTTTTCATAACACTACAGCCTATTGGGTGAAACGAGTATGGTAAAACCGGTCACTCAAAGATTTGTACTTTTTTTGAGGCAGTTCTTGATCATTTTGAAGCGCAATTTTTTTAGGGCTTCAATATGACATCATATCACAGACACTGATAACACGTAGGGCCATGCATCTCAGATTTAACATTGTTAAACGATCCCTTTTTAATAAACACCCTTTCAGATGAAAATACAACTTTATATCAATGGAAAGCTGAATAAGAAATATTTTCCTTTTCAATATTGCACAAAAGCAAATTAAAACCTCTTTTCCGCACACCTCCAAATTTGTTGCAGTTACAGTGATGACATAACATGTGGACCTGATTGGCTCGCCTTTATAGCCGAGACAATGAGCCATGCTTAGTAAATGGATAGTCATTGTGAATATAAGATGGTGTCATCAAGTCGATAGCTTGTTTTTTAGGTCAACAACTTCCAATAGGAAGCTTTAGATTTCGAGTTTTCAGAGAGCTGTTTATATACAGACCCTAAAATAGCATATAATTGACATTATTGTAATCTACATGTATGGCTTATAAGCTTTCAGTTGATATATAATTCATCTATTTCAATTTTGACAGGGTCTTTAATAGAATCAGAGTCCCATTCTAGTCTGAAAATGGTATTGTTTAAAAATCGTTTAACTACAGTAGGCAGGGCTTATCATGAGCATAACTGATGATTGGCCAATTTCAAAAATTAGCTTTAGTCTATGGTATGCATCTTTTGGTATACCGGTAATAATAATAATAATAATAATAATCTTTTAAAGTTCACTCCAAATTTGATTAAGTTAAACCGAAAATGGAAATTCTTTTTGCCCAATTGATCGTGAGCCTGGCAGCCACTGAGCAGCGCCAGATCGCCGTTGCTCTATCCCTTATTATTGAACGCCAAACAGGGTAGCAGCAACTCCAGTCTTTTAACGTCTTTTGGTATGACGCGGCCGGGGTTCGAACCCACGACCTCCCCGTTGTGAGGCGGATCCTCTACTGACTGAGCCAACACACTGGTATACAATGATTCTGTATACAACGTTTCCTTATACAAGTTTTGTTTAAATTTCCTTCTGATCTGAACAGCCTATAAAACCTGAAGTATTTACCGAGCCATTGGGATTATACTTGACGGTTGCATTCCATCAAGGTAATTTGGTTAATAGCATTTCAAAAGTGCGGTGAGAGCAAGCGTGAGGTGTGAATATAGTCACTATGTGTGTGTGCTTGACGTATATCGTCCCTATTTTCACGAAGTGACGGTAGTGAATGATAACCCCATACAATTTGGGTGCGGATTTTCCTCACTACCGTCACTTCGTGAAAACAGGAACGATATGTGTGCTTTGGAGTGGAGTGACTACCAAGCTCAATAAACCTGTAATCCAATGAATGAAGGTGATACCGGTTATCCTACTAAAGCCGCTTCCATATCATCCGCTTTCTATCGTAACTGGGTCATTTATGGCATATTGTATGAGGGGGTTGTGCTGACAAAATATAATTTACATGTATATGGAGATATGTGAGGTACAGTGTGTAGACTAGTATATTGGAGGTTGGGACAAAATGATCTCACCCCACCCCTTCCCCTTATAAAATCCCACCAAGAAAAATTAAAGCTCACTTTCCAGTTGATTTTGAAATGACTTTAAAATCTTGAGTTATCGTACATATTGTTTCAACTTACTTGTCAGTAGAATTGGGCATATACACATGTAAGTGAAAACTGCACTCAGTCCCAAGCCTCTGAACCTACAGTGGATGCTTGTATGACAAAATTGAAATGTGAGGAGGTTGTTTTTCATGGATGTGTGCTATACATTGTAGTCTATGACTATATGTTTAAAGGTATAGACCAGTTCTGGTCATGCCAATGCATTGTGAAAGAAACGTTGTGGAATTGATCAGAAAAGGTTGATCATCTAGCATATACATGTAAGCATATACATGTAAGTGGGTACTGCAAGGTTTTGGAATCATCAAAATGATAAGAAATTTGGCCCGTCTAGGTAAAGTTAAAAGCACTGTATGCAGAAAGATTTATATAGGACTACCCTATTTCTATCCAGTCCGGATAGATCTAATAATTTACCAAATATAACAATTAGTAGGCGGTTTCCCGGCAAAATTTGTTTCATCACGTATTAGTCGAAACATATTCTTTCACATGATTGGTAATAAGAGTTTCCATTTCATTTTTTTGAGAGGGGGGCGTTTCCAAAACTGATCTTTACCTTTAAGCAAGGTTGATGCATCATGTTCTCACATACTGCTTGAAGGAGAACACCAGCAACTTGGACGAGAGACTAGAAAGGAAATAAAAAGGCAGTGCCTAGGGAGCTGCTGAAAATCATTGCTGTGATCTCAAAGGCCCTTCAATCCTAATGCCAGAAACCAAATGGCTTCTTCAGTTACCCATCCTGGCCTATTCCCAAGTCCCAGCAGCAAGCTAAACATTGATTCTACGATACCTCTTTTTCTTTCGTTATTTGCCCCAAGGCTCTACCATCAAAGTGAATCATGTTCTTCAAACCTCTGTCTTGTTTCAGCCTTGTTTAACATGTAAATGGTACATGTATGCCTGTGAGGCAAGCAAGCATCTTAGCTTCTGGTTGTGAGTCACAAGACCATCACTCTCCCCTTGTCTATCCAATCACACACTTTGCTGTATGAAGGTCAGGTACATCCTATCAATGATTTTATTGCAGGACCTATCACCAGCATTTCCCATTAATTTTCTTCCACAGGCAAATTCAATTTCATAACTTCATATTTTTCACCCCTGTTGTTTTGTGAACCAGTGAATCCTTATTTTGAGGCCTCTAGAGCTCTCTAGGGCAATTCCACACTAAACTCATCTCCACCTATTTTCCTTCAAGTAATCTATCTTTAAAAGCCAATCCAACCTTTGTACTTTGAATGAAAGCTGAAAAATAAGATGATCAGAATGGTGGAAGTTTGAAATAAATAAGACCAATAATAAAAACAAGTTATGAATTTTTGAAATATGAGATCACTCCATCTGTGAGAACCTCAAAAGTGGCACTTTGGTCAGTTTGATGTTGGTCAGTTTGATGTTGGTCAGTTTGATGTTGGTCAGTTTGATGTTGTCACTGGATAACTCTCCCCTTTGCCATGTACAGTACAATATTATCATTAATTTATGTTTTTCTTCTAAAGTGCCTTCCTCCCGTTAGGCACTACTAAAAAATCAAAATACATTATGGATAGCAAAATAATTAGGTCCCTTTAAAAAAAAAAGACCCTCATAATTCATTTTGAAAAAAATGACCATTTAGTCATTTTGTGTGCTGGAACAAGTAGGAAAGTTGTCCCGCACTTCGTCACATTGACACTGCCGATTCAGCCAATTTGAATTGTCCACTTTGTATAGTGATTACACCTTTTTAGATTTCATTCTGATTATTTGTCTGATTTTGTTTAAACCTTTACCACTCTGCTTCTCTGATTTTTCTGCTTCTCTGATTTTTCTGCTTCCTTGTAGTTGTAGTTGAGTTTATTCTTAAGATTGGATTTCTCTTTAAAGTAGATATTCATTGATTTTAAAAACTAACTTTATTTTCATTATTGCAAAGTTGAAACTTTGATTCGACAAGGTTATCAAAATTCAATGCTGTAAACATTCGAAATAATTATTATTATAAATTACAAAACGCTTAAATACAGCCCCGGCATAGCACCTGAATAGCTCTCCGAACGCTGCTGAGATGTGTGAGATCACAGTATGGACATGACTTGCACAAGCAGACGATGTCCCATGACATCTCACACATTTTCAGTGCCTGTGTTTTCATCTTCTCTTGAGTTCTTTCTCTTACTTCACTACCGTCGGGCTGAATGTATAATCTATTGCCTCACTCTAAACCAGCGCATGTTTTTATTTTGATGACAAATGCAGCGATACAAAAATAAAGGAATCTGTCGCTTGTAAACAAAATAAGACGCCATTGTATATTCAGCTGCACACACCGGGGTATGTTCAGCGTTTCAAGAGGGAACAAATGCCGTCCTTAATATCATTCCGGGGGTTTTTCAATTTGAAAGTCTGGTTTCTTTGATTGTTAATTAACCCCTATCCTGTGTATTTACAAGCAAAAGATTTTAGTTATCAGAATCAGGTCATATCCCCTTTTGAATGGTTTGACATGCCATTACATTTACATTACATTTACATTTACTCATTAGTCATTATAATTTGAGAAATAATAGCTTTGCCATTATGTTCATTCTCTATGGGTATGGGATGTCGTCTGCTTGGGTAGTGTTGGTCCATATAGTGACGTCATTAAAACATCGTTCATTTTTCCGGCGAATCTCTCGTATATCCCAGGTGCTATGGAGGTGGTTGTATTTGTATTTTTATAAATCACCCGATATGTAGTTGACCTAAAACTTGTACGATGGCCATCTGTTGGCTTACCAGTTTCTAGTGACACATTAGTTGACATATTTGTGATCTTCTTTGAATTTCACCTTTAAGTAGTTTTTGGCAAGATGCATTGTTAATTTGGAATCCAGAACCATGGGCCATATGAATGTGCTTACTACCTCAAGATTGTCTGTGAGACCATGTAGTGCTTTTTGATGCCTAGTGTTCTAGGTATTTTACATTGCTGTCACCTGAATAAAGAGCTATACAATGTTAGGTTGGTGGAGAATGGGTATTTGTTGTATTTCTGATCCAATCACTTTCTGATATGTTTAATTTCATGGTACAAAAATATTTGTGTAAAAATGAAATTAAACTTCTGTAAACATTTCATATGGGATATAACCGTCAAACTTTAATGTATTCAAACTTCATTCCGGTACGAGTTTGAAGTATATTTGAGTCACTTTATACTATCAATGAAAACTGTTTTTATGTGAGTTTTAAGTCAGGGATGCCAGTTTTCAGGCAAAAGCCTGTTTTCAGGCCTTGGTGATTTATTTTCAGGCCATAGTTTACTCTTTTTTTGGTACAAAATAGCTCATTCTAGGTGATTTTCAAGCCCTCTGATCAATTCTAAATGGCATCCCTGCTAAGTACATGTAGTGACTAATGTACTTTGAATGTAAAGTCAAGTTGAAAATTCATATTGTAAAGTCAAATTAACCATGAGATTAAACGAACCCATTTTGTGTTACAAGTAAGGTGAATGCATGGCTCAATGTAGAAGGCCCATTTTCATAATTTATGTTCTGATTACTACTTTGTAATTGAGATGACAACCGTGAAGAATGACTAATACATCCAACAAAATTTGAAAATGGCCAAACCATGCATGCATGGTAATATTAAACTCCAAACCTTAATGGCATCTCACTTCCCCACTCACTCAGAACCAGGAGAGGGTAAGGCAAGGTTCATTCAGAGTTCATATAACAATTAATGAACGGATCATGTGACCAAGTTGGGTATGATCCGTTTACTAACATTCAAATTATGACATACACTTTCTTAAAGGGGAGGTCCACCATGATATTAAGTTCAATAATATAAGCAGAAAAATGAGAGAAAGAATTTTCTTAGGGGCTACTATTTTTTGAGTTTTTTTAATACAGGGCAAATGGGAGTTTCCAATTTGTGTTTGATTGATTGCACCTTTAAATAATTCAAAACTTTCTTTTTTTCAATCATTGTATAATACAAATTGATGGGAAAAGTCAGGTTTCATTAAAAAAAAATATATAAACTTCATATTGAAAACAGTGTACCGGTAATTTGCCTCCATGTCATATGCTTATGCCCCTCAGGATCCCTACAATGCATTACAGATATGATATCTTCACTGTAACTATATTGATTTCACTTTATGTATTTTATTGATTTTTGTAAATTTTCTATTCATATCATTCGCTACAGGTCGGGGAGAAAATCCGTGTAATTCTTGACTGTGAGGACAACTACCTGGCGTTTGAGAGAGGTTACGAGTTCTTAGGCGTAGCATTCAGAGGTTTACCCAACGAAAAGCTGTATCCGTCAATCTCAGCCGTGTATGGTAACACGGAAGTAACGATGGTCTACCTTGGGGAACCATTGGATGGATGACCCAGACCTAGACCCTCCACCTTGCCGTTTTCATGAGAACACTTTCATTTAGCAAGATAGCTAGCCTACAACGATGTATATACATGTAACAATATACACTATAGATTTCTATATCAGTGTGTGATTGAAGCAAAATGGCCATTTTGGATGGGAAGTTGGTTATTTGTGGAAAGAGAATTGGAGATAACATAGGAGAAAAACACACAAGGTAGTAACACATATAAACAATTCAGGGAATTATTGAAAGTTGCCTATACTGTAGACTTGTTCTTCAGTTACATTTCACAGCAATGAGCAAGAAATGAATTTGTTAGACTACCTTAAGAGTAAACATTATTCATATGAGGTTGAGAATGGATGCTATTAATGGTCACAATTACATGAAGATTATCTTTGTATCTTCATTATTCATCTTTATTCCAATTACATATTGCAATTGTCTTTTATCAAGAAAATGACTTGATATATTCCTGCTATGCAACTGTTTGTAAAGCATTTAAACGGTTTGGTTCTCTTTTATATCAAACTTGTGAAACTCCACTGTCCTTCTGATGCTGGGGGGCATTTCATAAAGCATTTTTTCAATGACAAATAACAAAAATCAGTGACAAATCTGCTGATTACCAATCAGAAGCAAGGATTTCAGTAGCTTATAACAAAAACTGTCATTTGTCACGCCCCCCCCCCCCCGGTCTTATTTAGCCAGGGGCATATGAAATAGATTAGGGGTGAGGCACGGGGGCTTCAACTCACTGGCAACAAGCAATTCTCATAATGTAAACAAATTTATACATTGTGAAGCGCCTTGATACAAATTATTTCATTCACCAGTTACAAATAAATGTATATCAATAGTCAGAATTCAAATTGCATACAGTGGTTGTTGCTAGGTAGGACAAACATGGTTCGACATACCTTCATGTAACAACACATAATACATGTATATGCAACTTGCATACTGACTATTGAAATACAATTCATAGCAGGTGAATGTAATAATTGGTATCGAGTCACTTGAGTTTAGATTTGGTTACAATACGAAAATAGCCTATCATGGAACATGTATTTTGGTAAAAATAATCTGATATTTGGGCAGTCTGTTATTGGCTCATAATTTTAATGTTTTGTCTAACATACTTCTTTGTCAACATGACATTAAAATGCTACAAACATACTTCTTTTTAAAAATGACATTAAAATGCTATAAAGCTATTAATCATGCTCAAAATTTGAATTTTTTACCCAAATAACCCATTTAGGATTCACTCACTAGTAAGCTGCATTGTGGGCATTGACTGCTAGTTATTCAGGTCACACCATGTCAGTCAAGCTCTAGCCATTCAGAGACTGTAAGGTACTATGTCCCATTTGCAGGCCAAAAAAATGAAAAGGTTAAATTCCAACGGCATTTGAAAGTAACTACTAATTTAGAACTTCTCTAAAAAAATGGGGGCTTGAAAATGTCTTTAAGTGGGAAAATAACGACTATTAGTTGTCGAATCGACTTAAGGGGCTATAGAGTCAGTAAGTATTAGTCTGATTTTCAGACCATTGTACCGAATGGTCGTACGTTTTATGCTGCGCAAAGATTCAATCGGTTTAATTTCTACAGAATTTGATGCTGGCTGCAAAAGGGACATAATATCTTTAAATACCCCTAAATTTCATGTACTGGCATCGCACAGTTCTGAGATCACCTTGGGCAATAGTAAACTAATATTGACTGCTTTGAGGTACACAAACTTCACAGTGAAAACGATTGCCCAAGGTGATCCTGAAACTTGACTGTGCAGTCTCAAGATCGACAGGAAGCTATAGTTTTAACTCAATAAAGCAGTTAATATTTGTTTTATTAGCAAAATATGCTTACAGTCAAAGTGTATTTATTTGGAGAGCCGAAGGAAATTCACCGCACATACCCATCATTAAATTCACGCACAATTCACGCACAACCATTGTGTCCTTGCATTGTACACGTATTAAAGTAGAACTACACCAGTTGTCTGGACAAAATTTGTGCTATACTGCCCAACAGTCTGTAGTGAATTTCATGCCTGATTTTGACCAATCAGAGGCTTAGATTCTTCATAACTGGGGTATGTAATTTTAATGATGTCCCTCAAGGCACTCAATATTTGTAGAGATGACAAATTGACAATACGTTTGTTCGTTGTTAACCTCACACCTAACGGCGTTGCAGCAATTCATGACAACAGCTTTTTCAGTATTGTACAGGTGTGGCAATTTATTATGACATTCTGATAATGATAAACATTAATAGTTACAAGACCAATAACAGTAAATAGATATGATAATGATAAAATGGATATCTGTCCTGTAGTGAAGCTCTTGATATTCTTGGAGCTGCACAGTACATACATGTTTATTCTTTAATAGCCAGAATCACTCTTTTTGTTTTGCCCAGTTTGATTAGTGAATAGGTTTTCAACTGACAATTGCAGTTAAAGCTCCCTGTAAAAAAATTGTATTCAACATACAAATGGTCTTGATATGCAGACTGTTCACATTGCTCTCCTTTAAAAGTGCTGAGAATCATTCAAAATGAAAGTTGTCATTATTTTGTCTTGAATTTTAGGAATGGTGGTAATGTGGGTAAAGTTAACTTTTTGGCATATATATAAAAGGTTACCACTGCCAATGAATTAAGAAATGGATGCTTGTTTTTTGGTTTCTGAGATAACATTTCTAGCATGTCAGCATTTTCATGAGCGGATAGACCAACCAAATTGCTTTAACGCCCATCTGTTCTAGTTTGGCTAGGAGGGATTAGACCACCCAGGAAGGTCACTGACAGGTGGCTTTCTGATCAACTCAGCGCTCAATTAACATAAGAAAAAGAGAATCATGGGGGACCAATGGTCACTAATCAGGCATTGTTTCTATATATAGGGAGCAAGTAGCTACAAGTAGTACAGTGGGCCTTTAAAAGTTTCAAAATGCAGTTTTTGCCAATCATTGCATACTTTGAGATGTGATCTGTACCCTGACAGATATTTGAGGTCCGATTTAAAGCAGAAGCAGAAAAAATTGGATCTTTAATTCATAAAAGATTCAGTCAGTTAAAAATGTCTTCAAAATGTGTTTACCTTGAAAGTAACATTTGCGGTCGCTGACTGGATTCGTCAGTTTATAATATTGACAATAGGCCTGTTTTCATCAGCTTGAGATTACCAAATAGCCTGCTATATCTGATTTGGAAAATAATCCAGAAGTTACAAATCGCGTCTTCATCAGCTCCAGACTTCACCACAAAACTTCACCACAAAACTTGAAGCTCGAGCTCAAGATAATTTGCTCAGATTTGGGAAATAATCCCGAAGTTACAAATCCCGTCCTCATCAGCTCAAGACTTGACCTCAAAACTTGAAGCTTGAGCTTGAGAAATTAGCTCGAGATATTTTGCTCAGCGTTCGCGCATAGTGCGAGTCTTCGGGCTGGTGAAGAAGCACTGGACAAATGGCAGGATATTTTGTAAACTAGCCAAAGATATCTTGGGATGATTATCTCTACCAAATATCCCGCTAATTGCAACTTCAGGCTGATGAAGACGCAAGTTAACTAGATAATTTGCGATCAGGATAGTTCAAATAGCAGGATATTTGGCAATCTCGAGCTGATGAAGACACGCCTAGTGAAATCAGATCAGGTTTCGGACCATTTAAAAGAAGAAACCTGGAACCAAGATTGCTGTCTTTGTGAAATGCTTTGATGTGCTATGGTCCTCTCAAGAAGCGTCCACAAATTACCTCTGCCACACAGCATTTAAAACACTAGCAAACATTTACACATGTACATGTATGCATAGAATTATATACAGAACATGTGTTCAGCAAAAGTGATTGGCTATTAGAAGGAAATCATTATCTAAAATATGTAGATATATAGAACATACTGCTCAATATAGAAATAAAATGAATACTTTCTTTTTCTGGGAGTTAACCACTTTTCACATTTTTACATGAACATCCAGGGCCCCACCCTATAAAGAAAATTATGATTGATTCAAATTTGCACTAGTGAGTTTCTGAATTATAATAATATATTATAGGACTTGTGATCAATGTCGTCTCTTTATTAGACAGAGCCCAGTTAATATGTGATTATAGTGGAACTATCATTGTGCTGTATGCTGCGATTCATTTGAAGCTGAAAGTGTCCCAAATACTCTTCTCTCAGGCTCTCCGCCTCTCAGCCATGTTTCATGAAATAACAGGGATAATCTCTAATAGTGCTCCAATGTTGAATTACCCTGTAATGATCGGAGAGACTCAAATTTAACAATTTTGTTTTATGAAAAGCAGGACTTCCTTGTTCTAAAAGTATATTTAAATGATGAATTACAAATAAGTCAATGTACAGCCTTGCCTATTACATGTATGTTCTGATTTTATAGGATGGCTTAACAATCTTCACATACTGTACATATGAAAGGTATAATAATAGGCATTGTGATTGTCTTATGCTTCATATCGATATACAGAGATGTTAAGGATAATAATGATCATCCATGATTTATACAAATAAATTGTTCATCGAATGAAATGAAAAATGTTATTAAATGAAAATGGGCACTTAGGGTGTACAACTTGATTATGGTAATAGTTTTGATAATGTACTTAATATCTGATTGGTATGTAATTCAAGCAATGTGATACAAACAAGTAAGTTCCTGGATATGAATTTATTTGGAATATATTTGCTTCTCATTTCCATTACTATCTGGTTTGATTAAGAAATAATTGTGAATTGACTGACAATATTTGTGGTATTGTTGATACAGCTCAAGAGAGAGAGAGAGAGAGAGATTTTTAAAGTATTGTCTCATATATGTATATACTTGAGATCGTTCTGTTCTCAATATTTCTATTAAAATATATACCTCAATAAAGACTCTTTTTCTCTGTAAACAGACATTTATACGTGGACATTAATAGCATCTCTATCACTCACAAGTATCCTTTTTTTTAAAATATTAAGTCTCTCTATATATTTTGAGTGTATACTAGAAAATAATGGCTGCGTGTACTTATGTTTCTTTAGAGATGTTGCTACATTTTGAACTGTATTTAGTAAAAACAGAATTTTCAGTATTTTTGAAAGATGAATAGTCATAAAGTTGAATTGAAAGTGCTGCTGCATGGTGGTAGTGTTTCTATTATCTCTTGTTAATGTTTTATATAGAGTAAGAGTAAGAGTGGAATTGAAAACAGTATTTTACCAACTGCCATGTATTTTTCTTTCTTTGGTTTGTGAAATTTGTAATAATGTTGGGTTCTTTGTTGGGCATGTTTTGATATCCCTTGATATACCGTAGATGTCCTTTTAATAGTTCATGTTCTCTGTTACCTGCCCATCATTATGAGAGCTTTATACTTTTTAAAATTATGTAGTTCAACTTTGTTAGAAAGTATTCCAATGAGTTTTATGTGTGCATGACAAGCCTGAAAATTCTTCTACAAAACAGGTTAATCTACATACACTGAATGTCATGAATGTTTGACATATAAAATGTTTGTAAGCCATAGTTATTGACTTATTCATATTGGCCCATATTCAACTAGAATGTAAACCCAACACTGCGTTCAGGATTTTGTTAAAAATCAGGTTTAATAAAGGAAGTTAGACCGAGGTTTAATATTTCCTTATGTTAATCACGATTTTTGACCCACAGACAAAAGTGTTGTTTCATTTGCAAAGAGGCTTGCTTAGTAGACCATTTTTGCAATATACCATTGTCAATGATTTCAATGTTATAATCTATTATTTGTCCCATGAATTAAACCAAATTCTTATGAAAATACAAACTCTTGGTTGTAAGTGTTTTTCTTGGTGCATAAGACTGCAGTATTAATGTTCACTTGGGACCAGTGTACATGTAGTATTGAACCTTAACAATCCACTGACATCTGCACGGGTTCACACTGGATGAAAATGAGTATTGAAAGTTTAAAACTACAAGCCTAGCAAGCAGTCATTATAACTACAAGCTGACCCTTAAGTTAATTGCGTCTGAAATAAATAAAATTAGTTGTCTGTTGAATTTTCAAGTCTTGAAGAACAAATTCAAATAGACATTTCCATCCAGCAGCATCATCGGTTAGATTTTTATGGATGACCGAACGACTTATTTAATATCAAATGAATTATTAAGTAAATTATTACCGGTAAGTATTACCCTTTTAATTAAAACAATGCATGCACATCAATAATATGTATTATTCAAACAAATTTAAACAAAAGATGAACTAATACAATATAAATCGCAAGTTGTGAAAGTATTTTAATCACGAAGATCCCAAAATGTCGGTGATTTTACGAAAGGCACTTAACCCCCCCCCCCCTAAAAATATTAAGGATACATAAATATATTAAATACAATAAAAAGGCACTGCACACTAGAGTGAAAAACTATTAAGACGTTTAAAGAATGTAAATAGGTTTTGTTTTATGAGTTATACGAAGAGATGAAGAATCAAGATGAATAAATTGTTTCCATGGGTTTTTGTTTAGAGCGAGAAGGGTGTAATAATGCAAGGCAATAAGGGGTTTCCAAGGGTTTGTGTTAAAGGTAATACAAAGTTTTGGTATGGGGTCATGAATTTGGTTCAAATTAACATATTGGAAGCATATGCGATCCTACAGTATTCAGTGATAGTTGTCGCGGCTGAAATTGAGTCTAAAGTTATGAAATTGTAAATAGTAAACTCTTTCTGTTGTATAGCTCCCTCTCAAGGTCAAGATATTAATTAAGCTATAAAACCATGTTTCTTGACTAATTTATTCCCTTCTGAAAATTATGTATCACAACTACATATTCTAAAATTTTCATGGTCGCAGCTACTATTGTATGGCCGTAGGCGCAATTGAAATTTATCAAAATTTACCGGGAGCACCAGTAAATCTGTTATAATCCATTTTTCTCGAAAGCAGAAGTGTTTTAGGGGCTAAAGTTTCTATTGCTTATAATACATCCACAGGGGCATCCAAATATATCAAAATTGTGAAGAATCACTATCCACCCAATTTTCAATATTTCCCAAAACTTTGTATTACCTTTAGGAACGAGAAGGATGTGATGGATGTGACGGAGTGCCAAGACGTTTATGTGAGAACAGGTTTGGTGTTGAGGGCAAGAAAGATGTGATGAAGTGCTAAGACGATAAAGGTGTTTCCAAACGTTTGTGTTAAGAACAAGTACAATGAGTTGAAGCACCATGACAGTACAGGGTATCCTTAGTTACGCTTTATGCTGAGAGTGAAAAGGGTGCGCACCAAGAAAATTATGTGAGAACAGGTTTCAAGTTTCAAGTTTATTCATTTCCACTTTATCAAAGATAACATAATTGAACATAATGAACATGGTAATAGTTATGACAAAAGATACAATCATAAGTATGATAAATACATTGCAAAAAGCTTAATAAAGTGGGGGATCTACTAAAAGCAAAGCTTTTATTATTTAGGTCCCAGTTAATAGGTTTGTATATAAATTAAGGTATCTGAATAAATAAGATATTTACAAAAGCATATGATTGTACAAGGATTATCTTTAAGGTTTGTTGTTAAGGGCTAGAAAGATGTGATGAAGATCCAAAATGATGCAGGCCTTTCCACAGGCTTTGTGCTAAAATCGAGAAGGGTGTGATGAAGCACCAAGACGATTAAGGTGCTTCCACAGGTTTAGTGTTAAGAGCGAGAGGGGTGATAGGCTTCTTAGGTGCGTTAATGTTCATCATATCACCCCGTTTCTTCCGTGCTCTGTAAAACAAAAGATCATAATAGTAATCAATGCGAGTTTAGCTTTGATGAGAAGGTAGGAGTGTGTATGAGAGAGAAGATTTTACAAATCTAAGTTCGGTGCTCCCCCAGAAGAGCATGTTCATACCATTCTTTTAACTGTCTTCTTCCCAGTGAGATTCTCCTATTAACCTTCGTCTGTTTGTCTGACTCTCTCTGTGTTCATTATCTGTCTCTCTCCCCCTCTCTCTGTCAACAGTACATGTTTATCTCTCTCTCTCCCTCTATGTCTATCTCTCTCTCTCACTTTCTCTGTGTTCATTATCTGTCTCTCTTCGTTTCTCTCCCTCTGTCAACATGTAATGTTGACAGAGGTCAACATTACATGTACCTCTGTCTATCTCTCTCCCCCTCTCTCTGTCAACATTACCACCGTTTCTGTCTCTCTCTCTGTGTTCATTATCTGTCTCTCTTCGTCTCTCTCCCCCTCTCTCTGTCAACATTACATGTACCTCTGTCTCTCTCTCTCTCTCTCTCTGTGTTCATTATTTGTCCTTCAGCTCTCTCCCCCTCTCTGTCAACATTACCTCCCTTTCTCTCTGTCTCTCTCTCTCTGTGTTCGTTATCTGTCCTTCAGCTCTCTCCCCCTCTCTGTCAACATTACCTCCCTTTCTCTCTCTCTCTGTTCATTATCTGTCTCTCTTCATCTCTCTCCCCCTCTCTCTGTCAACATTACATGTACCTCTGCCTCTCTCCGTCTACATCTCTCTCTCTCCTCCCTTTCTCCCCCTGAATGAACGTACCCATTGACTCTCTCCTGTTGTGGTTGTTGCCCCTTTTTAATATATTTAGTTTGTCCGTCTCTTCCGTGGTCAGTACCGCCATCATCGTCCAGATCAAGATAGACCTCTTCGTCCACAGACTGCCCAGAAGCTACAAAAGGAGCCCTAGGACCTGAATCATAATCATACGAGGTGATGAGTTACAAGATGTACCCACCGATTCTAGGATATATCAACCCCTCGGATAACCACCCCCAGTCAACTACAACCTAGGACAACTACCCCCGGACAACTACCCCCCTACGGCAACCATCCTCTAGGACTACTACCACCGGGACAACTATCCTAGGGGGTAGTTGACGGGGGGTGGTTATGTCCAGGGGGTAGGTGTCCGGATACGGTACCCATTGTATGAATTTGGTGATCTTACCTCAAAGCTATAGAAAGCTATTGCATATACAGTGCTTTTTATGGAAAGTTAATGGGATATTTTGACCTTTATTCTTGGTCAGATTTGACCCATTTGTTAACTTTACGTTCAAGAGATATACCTGTGGTATGAATTTGGTGATTAGCGCACAGCTGTAGGAAGTTATGCATGTAGGCTACAGTGCTTCATGGAAAGTTTAAAGCATAATTCACTGGTTAAAAACACATATAAAATTCAGCATCAATAAATAGAGAATCTTCAACAAATATTAATCCTTACCTAAAGCTCTGGCATCAGTCTTTAAAGTCCACCAATGCAGAAGGCATATTAAGAGTAAAGTTGATGTAAGTGAATTCATTTCGGCAGCTAGCAGTGACTTCCAACAAGATTGCAATGAACTCAAAATGATTCTTGAGAGAACGAATGTGTAGGACTTATTTATCTGGTTGGTAGCAGCTGGTGAAAAGTAAACTCCATCACAAACAAAGAACTTTGTTAATTATTTTTCTTGAAACCAATGATTCGCCCAACAGTGTATGCTATGTAGATACAGGTTAATGAAGGAGATGGAGATGGGCATGCACACCTGTCTTCTTTTTTTCTCCCTTTTTTTTGGTCAGAGATTTTCTTTTATGGCCTAAAAGGCTAAGAAACTTAACCCTGGTAACCCTTTTTAAGAATCTTTGGTCTTGTGCCCCCCTGCCAGAAAACTGTGCACTGCACAACTACGGGTAGCCCTAAATATTCAGGCAACTGTCATAAATTAGGGCAGCAGGACCGTCTCCTTGTAGTGAATTTCATCATCTAATGAGTAACGGCAAATAAGCTCAATTCTGTAATTGTATTCAGAGCTTATATTCAAAGAATTAAAACAAAAATTAGAACCATGTTTGTGGCATTTATAATGTGGATGATGACGATGAACAGCATTTGTATGGCGCCATAATCAAACGGGGTCCAAGTCAAATCCCTTAATCAAGTACAATAAAAGTATATTTAAACAAGTAAAATGATTTATAGGGAAATTAGAAAAGCTCAAATAGCTAGAGGCGTTACCTTTAATTGCCTATGCTCTCCCAATCGCATATAATGGGGAAGACAAAATGACCACCTAAAAATATAAGTGAGACATGCAAAGAAAGAAGACTTCTGGGGCGTTGCAAGAAAGTTGCAATCAATTGCAACAAATCTCCAAAACCAATCGTACAATAAGTCTTGCGAGCAACTCAACTTTCTTGCAGAGAGAGAGGGAGAATAAAAGCTAGATCTAGTTAACTTAATTTAATTGTTAAAAACTTTATTCCTTACAAAATCCTAGGAAATTTAGGAGACTAGTGGGGCCTTGCAAGAAAGTTGAGTTGCAATTGATTGCAAATTGCAATCAATCGCAACTTTCTTGCAACGCCCCATTATTGATTATAGACTAATACTCACAAAACCCAGGAGCACAGGAGAATAGAAAACACAAGAATGTAAATTATCTTCCACAATAAAATCAACCACACAAGAACACATTTTATCCACTCATAGTTGTGTGTTTATTTCAAGAAAGCACACAGTATGTACATGAGAAATATTGTATTATATCTAAACTTTACACAATGCTTCTTACATAGTGGGAAATATCTTTTAATGAAGCAAGTTGTCTTACCCGTCTCTCATTTTCAGTTTATACACATAAGTTACTAATATTATTCATTTTGCAATTAAAATATGATCTCTCATACAGGGAATAATGTACACATAATAAAGAAAAAGAAAAAGAGCATATTCACTTTTTACAATGACATGTACTACAAAGCACAAAAATAGAAGAAGAAAAAAATGTCAAAAAAGCATGGTGTCTGTTTATTTCATTCTGCAATGATAAGCCTATAGTTTGTAATAGATAGGAAGCTGTGGGGAAAAACAGTCCTGTGGAATATGGGAATAGATCCTAAGTGATATATTTAAAAATACAGTTCAATTTTCCTTCATCTCTTTCCTTGATTCTGTGCAATTTATGAATAGTGAATCGAAACAGAGCGTGTCTCATGGATCAACAGATCCTGTAATGCATCAATTACATCATTTTGAAGCAGAGATATTTGCGAATTCTGGGAAAGGTGAAATATGGATGTGTGAGCTTTTTCATTCATTTTATGTTGGTGTGGGAGAGTACCATAGAATGAATGTCCTCTGGAAAGGAAGGATCTTCAAATACCCTCTTATTCAGAATATCACAAGTAGCAGCTAAAGGTTGTGGACTTTCATGCCACATGTTTGTGTAGGCCCATATATACAATTCTATGTAAAGTGCATATGACTTTTAGCAAGACTTGGCCAATTTCTTATTATTTTGATGATTCCAAAACCTTACGATATACACCATTATTATCCATATAAGGCTTCCAAGCGGTACAATAAATCAGTGTATTTAATATCTTTAGCGCAGTACCCGGATGACAGATCAATATTGTTCTCATATTGCTCCGTCATCAAGGACTTCAACTGTCGATACAAAATGTTGTTATTTCGCTAGTCAGCCTGATATAGATAATAATAATTATATTGTATGGCTTTGTTTTTGTGTGATACAAAAATACATAGCTCGAGCTATGACAATACTGGAAGATAAAACCTGAGACAATAATGAACTCGTCTTCCAATATTGTCATAGCTCGAGCAATATATTCTTGTATGACACTCAAAGCGATCCAATATTATATAAATACTATATGATCAAACTTTTTCATTTATGTCTAGTTGTTTTCACAATGCAATCACATGACTAGATCAGATTCACCATTCTTGATCAACATGATACATAGTTTGGTTACAAACCTTATTTAAGAAAGAATTTTACTTGGTCCAGAAGAATTTTTTTAATGTGGTTCCACTCACGGTAGTTAAAAAAGAAAGAGAAAAAGAAATGGGGGAAATAAAAACCTGTCTCTTTCAGGACTCTTCAGCATTGTATTGATTTAATAATGACAACTTGACAAGAAATCAAGCTGCTTTCCCTCGAGACTTGTCAATTAATGACAAGCAGCAAGATGAAACATGATGGTCGCACAAACATGGAGATGTCATGCTTTGGAATTATAAGCCTATTTGTATGGAATCGTACATATTCTGATGAAATGTAATGATTTAAAGGATCATTCATGTACAAAAAGTCAAACCAAAAAAAAAAAAAGGAAAATGTCAAATTGCATAATTTTATAGCAAACTAGAAAGTTTAGATCAATCTCAAATGATTGCATGAAGACAATGATTGAACAAAGTCACCATATCTAACTTTCTAAATCATTATATTCTGTACATTTAAAATCTCATGCTTTCTTTTCTATTGATTTTCATGGTTAGAAATTCTGAGTAAAAACAACTTTACAAATATGCACAAACTCTTTGGCCCGTATTCTACTCAAATTGAAACCCAAAGCTGGGTTTCTAATCCGCTTTCGTTTACGACCAGTTTGTCCACTCTCATCGACTTTTTCTTCCAAGAACAAATTGGTTAATTAGCTATTCTGCCTATTTATCAATTTTTGTCACTGCTAAATTTGTCTATAAACAATTAATGACATTTATTCTGCTAATGATTTGATCTATCATTCATATGTCTACACTGAAAGACAAGCCTGGACCAGAACTAGACTAGAAAATTTGCAATATTATTTATATTTCCATACCCTCAACAAGACAGGAAACTGGAAAAAACGGGAGTGCCTAATAAGTTTGACCTAAAAGTTTTGATGCCAGCATGTGCGCTGTCAAGACCATTCCTACTGTGATGTACTGACGTTAAAAGCGGACATTTGCGCTCCTAACAAGATTCATCCGTTTCACTTGTGTTCATGATTATTCAAGACGGCTCATTCAATGACTGGTAAGTTTCTCACTTATTTAGGATGGCTTGCTACAAGTATGATCATCATTATATAAAGAAGTCAATTGAACTGGCTTACTTCTGATTCACTTATGTTTCATATTTCTTTAGAACGGTCCGACGTGAGAAGGTAGTCCGATCATTGGCTGATACAATAGGGATTTTTCATGTAAATTCAACTCAACTCTGTTAATTGGAGGAAATGTCTGATAAGGACATGAAATATATTAACCCAATACAGCCTAATTAATGATTTTTTTAAAAATCAGTTTGCCGCTAATGGCGTAAGCATTTTACTACAATTTTTGTTTGCTTGCCTGCCTGTCTTTCCAAATCAAACTTTTGACCAGAACTGTACTGGAAGCCAAAAAAGGAAGGTTTCCAGGACCCGACCTGACTGCCACCACCTAGTCTACACAGGTCTCATGTTCACCCTCACAAAATCAGTTTTTCCTAAAAACATGATCATGCAATTTGAACTTTTAAAATTCAAATACAGCTTGTCAAAATTCAGTATGTCTAAGAGCCAATCCACTACTTGTACCGGCACCTTGTCTAACACTTTCCGTTTTGTGTACTCTCAGAAATTTGAGAGAAACTAGATGAAATTCGACTGCGCGCAGTCAAAAATGATGCCTCCGTCATAGAGCAATTTTACCAACCAAAACAGAAGAAATTTTTCAAATTCAAGTTCATTTGTAATCCATTAACAGGTTCTCAAAATATCGTGATTACAAGCAATTTCTCATATACATATATGACCCTTTGAACTTTGACCTCATGACCCTAAAATATACTCAGTACATTGGCTCTGCAAGATGTCCTGAGTTTAATAGTAATCTATCTGTCAGTTCTAATGAGAATGCGTTCACAAGCTATTTTTGCATACATAATGAGCCCATGACCTTTGACCTCATGACCCAAGAATCTACTCAGTTCATTGGCTCTGCAAGATACATACATGATCTAAGTTTGGCAGGAATCCATCAATCTGTTCTAATGATAATGCGATCACAAGCCATTTTTGCATACATAATGAGCCGCGTGACCTTTGACCTCATGACCCCAAAATCTAATCAGTTCATCGGCTCTGCAAGTAACATACATGACCAAAGTTTGGCAGGAATCCATCAATCTGTTCTTGAGATAACGCGATCACAAGCTATTTTTGCATATATAATGAGCCCTGTGACCTTTGACCTCGTGACCCCAAACTCTAATCAGTGCATTGGCTCTGCAAGATAAATACATGACCAAAGTTTGGCAGGAATCCATCAATCGGTTCTTCAGATAACGCGATCACGACCTGTTTTTGCATACAAAATGAGCCCTGTGACCTTTGACCTTTGACCTCGTCACCCCAAAATTTAATCAGTTCATCGGCTCTGCAAGATACATACATGACCAAAGTTTGGCAGGAATCCATCAATCGGTTCTTCAGATAACGCGATCACAAGAACGGGACGTACGGACGGACGTACGTACGGACGGACGGACAACCCGAAAACATAATGCCTCCGGCTACTTCGTAACGGAGGCATAAAAATACTCATTGTCAGATAGAGATCTGACATCTTGATCTTTTTCATCAGTCTTGTTCAATAACTCTTCATAAATATGTTAACAAGACTAGAAACAAAAGAAATAGAGGGCCCCTATTTCAAGAAAAACTTGTTATCAGTAACAAAAGCTAAATTTCTATGATAAATTCCACAATTTCAGTAGCTTATAACAGTTACTGTAACTTTGTTACTGATTAAAAGTTTAATGAAACAGGGTCAAGATCATATACAGGTATTGGTTCTTTACTCATGTACACATACTCATCATGAACATTTACACATGGTCTAATCTAACAGGAGAGTTAACAGAAGAGTTGACAAGATCATGACAAAATTCTATATAGTTAAAGAGGATAAGGCCACATTGGAAGGCAGACACATTTAAGACTTTTCAGTAAACTTTTGAGCAAATTACGCAACTCAATGACGTTCAGATTTACTTTCTTAAAGTTTTGTATGCAAAAGGACACTGTACTTGTTTTCTCTTTTTAAAGTAAATAATAATAATAATGATAATAATAATAAAAACAGTGGGTTCTTGTATAGCGCTCATGTCTGTCACACTCCTGGTGCTCCACAAGTATTACCCCTGGCTTTAGCATGGTTGCCATTACGTAGCTCTAGCGTTTCAAGGAATCACTTCCTGCAAGATCTCCATTTCCTTCACCTGGGTGGAGAGTGGTAAATGCAGATTAATGTCTTGCCAAAGGATACTTGTGTTGCAACAGGGATGCGAACCCTATACCTTGTGGTTCACAGTCAAGAGACTTATACACCAGAACATAATACAACACCGCTACAGGGAAAGCTTCATTGTAAAGAGGACAAATATGAACATTTTCTCAAAATAATTTTTGACAGATATTTGAGAAAGAAATTTCTTTGAAGAAAAATAAAAGTATATATGAATTCTTATAAACAAATGTACAGTAGCTCCTAAATGACATTACAGAATTGCCAGTTTGTTTAATGATCTTCACAACTTAAAACAATTCCTTACATTGTTATCCAATGTCACTTAATTTCTTATACCACCTGTGACCAGTTAAAGTAGTTTTTTTTTTCTACTTTTGTTTAATCAGATTTTGTTTCAACATGGACCCGTGATCCATAGTTTTTTTAATTTGGTAATAATCCTTACCAAGACTTTTATGCAAAAAATATGCTTAGATTTGTGTATTTTGTTTTGTATAGCGCCTTAAGTAAGTTATTAAATAAGTGCGCTTTATAAGTATTTATTATTATCATTATTATTTCACATGGTTAATGCAAGTAGCACTGCAATATTAAACGTTCACAGCAAACAGCATTTCAATCTCTCTGTATAGAAATATCTTTTTTTGATAAAACTGTTTCTAGACATGTACAATATGTTCCCAATTCTAAGTACCCAAGAAAACTTCTGTTACATTAAATATTATATAATCTAGAACATCATACTTACCATGCAACAAACCAAATCAAGTATGCAATATGATGAGAACATTTTAATTCGGCTTCAATTTGATGTCATTTTTTTTTCTTCTTTCATTAGGTAGAATAAATGGTCTTTACCACTTCAAGTCACCCATCTATGCAATTCTTCACTATCAATACTAGAAAACGATTTAACCTTTGTATGATGCTGGGGGAAATCTCCACTCATCTCTGTTGGACAGCTTAAAATGAAGCTATACATAATATATGTTGATCCCAAGGCACATTGTTTGTTCCAATCCATGTCTAGCAAAGCCCTCCTTCAACATATCAGCTCAGCTCAGCTCAGCTCATCTCAGCTATCAATTCAGAAAACCTTGTTGTCCTTCCATGCATTACACTTTCCTTATTCTTCAAGAAATATCCTACATGCACTCTCCACAGCTTTTACAATACAGCATACATGTGCTGCAGATTTAATCGATCCTGGTTGACATGAGTCTCAAAACTAAACGTAGTCTCTGAAGTCACACGAGGACGAAGCCAATCACACATGTTCAGTTTGTGTGTCGGTCAACATAGCTGAATCTTTGAACGATAAAACATACAAGCCGATCATAGAGTTAACATTAAAGGTGCCTGATGGAAGAGGATGAGGTTGTATTACACTTGGAATGATTCGCGACTGGATTCATCACTCTCGCTGTCTAGTAACGAGCTGGGGGTATCTGTGGCGCCTCGTGACGGCCCTGCATCTGAGTACGAGCTTAAACTAGATGACTGTGAGATCGCCAGGTCGGCGGTGGCTAGCGCAACCTACAACAACAACAACAAAACAATTCCATCAATTTAGTACAGAAAAAAGTACAAAAATATCATACATTTATCTGAAATCAATTAAAAAAGTCAATTTCTATGTCATACAGGCTGAGCAGACAGAATATGTGGACATGTTAATATCACAACAACAAAAAAATAGCATATACTTTCTTTACTATTTCATCTTTATATCAAACAATAGGGGCTTTCAATTTCCAATGCCATTGGTTTTGTGATTGTGGAAACAAATTATATAATTGTAATCTAAGGCATACAAAGTGACTGCAAACAACTTATCAAGTTTCCAAACTGCCATGACATTAAAATGTCAGTCGGTCACCCTGCACTGCAATACCCTGATGAATTACGGAGTTGAATAAAACATATGAAGCTTATAGCCGACTAATTTGAGTGGTCAGTCTTACCTCAGCATCGACAGAATGCGCTAAGGCCAGCGGAACAGCAAGAGGTGAGAATTGAGGATCACCAGGTAGGTGTGTCTTAGAGGCACCTTGGGTCTGGATTCCACTTGGTCCAGCAATGATGGTTGTACTTGAAGAACTCTGACTCTGCTGGGCCATTTCTAATCATATAAAAAAAACAATTGTTATTTCATATACATCAACCATAGCTTTTTCAATCTGACGATTGTTTAAAAAATTTGACACTAGTTGCGGGTTGTCACTGTAAGGGACGGACATGGGGGTGCTGCTACAGCACACTTCCTCAGAACATGCTCAACAGGCTGAAGTGGACCACGTGGGCACGTGTCAGAGTCTTTCGAGACCCCAAAGCTTCATGGCAAGCTAACCCTACATCTCAAGTATTAAGAAATAGTATTGACCTCTGTGCAGCTCTCTCTTTTTTCCACTTCCATCTGAATTTATTCTAAATATAGTAGTTTTATTAAGTAAGTAATGAAACAGTGACAAAATCTGTGCAAACTGCATCAAAGAGAATATCTCTTGCTTATATTTTACAACTGCACATTACAAAGACTGTCTTATTCCTTATGTTACAATATCATATAACAAAGATGAAGAAAATATTGAAATTATTTTCTAACCTGCTAGGTAAGGTTCTAATGTCTTGGGAATCATGGTCTTGGCTCTCTCTAGATCGCTGTGACTACATTGCCCTTTCTCTAGTCCATATGCCATTCCCATTCGCTTCAACACTTCAATATCATCATGGATTTGAAATGTATCATTGAAGTTGAACAGATACTCATACCTGTGATAAATAAAGACAGATTCATATTCAATATTCAGCATTCGATCAATAAAGGCATAGCTCTCATTTCGATTATAACTTCACATAACTTTATTATGTCACTAACGCACTCTGCGACCCGACAGTCAGAGTTCAACTTCATAATTATATTTCGGTCTTTAGTTCTAAAGAATACTTTGGCAGTTGCCTTTCAGGGAAAAATGAAATTATTTTGAAGTAAAACAATAAAATGAAAATTAATAGATTCCACCTGATTTTAAATACATGAGCACCAAACAGCTCAGCCTTAAATCAAACATATATGTTTAAGGACCATATCCAAATACAAGGCATCACGGATCAGTCGACTTAACTAAACAGCAATAATATTGCTGATGATATCAAGGGTATAGGGCTCAAATGGCTGGCAGGAGGACCTCGACTGAGGATCCGGCTTCTTGAGGTTGAAGATGATGATTCACAGCATTTGTATGGCGCCATTTATCTGTTTAAGAAAGCATTCATAGGCGCAAGCTTCTCCAATCAAGTTAGCATTTAAATGTCTGAGGAAGATGTGAGTTTTGAGTCAAGCTTTGAAGTGGTCCAGGTTGTCAATTTTGTGAAAAAATGATGGGAGCGAATTCCAAAGGCAAGGAGCAATAGAGGAAAATAGAGGGCCCTTCCAGCATAACGCATGTGTTTTGAAAAAAGGGAAATATTATAAAGAGCTTGACATGGGCATAACTGAACAATTTGAAGAGTAGAAGTACAATTTAATCAAACTGCACTTTGAAAATTGTCCATGCCACAAGGAACTAGTAAATATCAGATATCAGTTGCTTCTAAACGAATTTTCCATAGAGAAATTATAAAAATATTGGAAAGTAAATCAAACATAAGGATGCCCAGAAAGCTTTTACCAAAAGAACTGTCAGGTGTTATTTAAGAAAAGAGAAAAAAAAAGAGAAAAAAAAAAAGAGAGGGAAACAAAACTATCAGTATAACTTTTATGTTAATTATGATTCAATTGCTTTGCAAAGCAAAACTTAATTTCAATTCTTTGTTATGACAATAATAATGTTTTTGTGATTATGTAAATTTGATTTGTAGTATTGTATCTTTGAATGTAACCATATACATATATAATCAATAAATCCTCTGATGAGGCAAAGAAAGAAAAAAAGTAAATATCAGATAAATCCCCCCCCCCCTTTTTATGCTGTGCATGTTCAATATGAATGTATACTTACTTATCATTTGATATGCTGCAATCTATGACTGTTTTCTTGCTGGTATTGACAATAATATAAGGTAAGTGGATGGCTGAGTTACTTGTCGGAGGACTTGCCCCTGTATCTTCTAACCTCTTGTTGCGTGTCACCAGGTTCTTAAATGCAATTTGCTGGATTCATGAAAAGGTGGGGGTTAAACAAAAATCATCTTTTACATGTCTTTAGGTAACATGATATTCATCAAATCAATTTTTACATAAAATGGATTAATGGAGGAACGAGCACTGGACCAGAGAGGTCCGAAGGTTTGAAGAAAAAAACTGCTTGTGCACGGCATCTCCATCTTCCTAGTCCTTGTCTAGTCTTACAGTTGTACTTTCCCGTAATACAGTAATTTCATATAGACCACTGGCATTGGGGTTAGACAGATAAATACATAAAGACAAAATATTCAACATATTGTGCTATCAATTATACAATTTAACTCAAGTTCTCGACATTTAGCAGTATAGTCATTGCCATGCACACAAGTACTTGAAAACCAGAGCCATCTATACACAGAGTTTGGCCAACCCGGTTCGAGTTGGACACAATATGGCGACTACTGCTTTGTTGGGCAAGCACAAAACAAAAGAATACTGGGACAATTGCTCTGCGGTCGATTCGTAACAGTGACCGAATTCTTAACTTCAACCCTGGACCAAACACAAGGCCTCCTTTACCCAAAGCTATCCTAAACCTAACATATAAACCACTTGCAATCCTACACCTATCTCTCTCAATACCTTTGACAAAGTGAGGTCAAGGGTACGAGTCACTTGATCATGCATTGGATCACGGATCTTTGGAGCTCCAGCTGTGCCCCTATCTCTTACAACTTCAAGAGATGGCCCCTATTTTCTACATGAGCTACAAGTTGTATTAAAGATGCATAGAAGTGGGCTCTCATGGGGAGTTTGACACCATTCTGGTGTCTACCCAATAACAGGTGCTGTCAATCACCAGGATTAGGATTAGCCTTCAGTTCTATGACCAACAGGCCTTATGTAACGCTTTGCATCTTCCACCCATACCCCCATATGGTAAAGTCATTATCTTCACCTGAAGACTCTCGAGTGACGAGGGGGGTATTTTTTTTTTTTATAGGACTATAGGTTTGGACTATGAGACTAGCATACCCATTAATGGTATTTTCACCAAGTCAGGTGTCAGTGAATTATGCTCTTCTGCACATGGAATCGGACGACCCTCTCTCATTGAAACCTACCTGTAAGAGGAGCTCTTGAAGCTGTGATTTCTTTTGTCGTATGCTGTCTAATCTTTTCCTCTTTTCCGTCTCTAGCTTGTCGCACTCTTGTCTGGAGTTGGTTGGCAGGCCAATCCATTTAATCTCTTTCTTTTCTTTGGAGATGATGTTCATTGCCATGAGGACGTTGAGGGCATCGTACACCCGCCGCCTGATGTTCTTTTGATCATATTGATGCTGTACAATAAGAGAATCAAATACCGTAACAAAAAATGTGTCAAGCATAATTCGGCTATAGGAATATCAAGCACTAAACACTGTGTTATAAAATGAATTCATACTCTTCACCAATGCGCAGAAGAAAAAGTAAAAAAGCAATAGACCCAATTAGCGGGAAAGAAACTTGAGAAAGGAGCAAAACTGGTGTAAGATGAGGCAAGCGTTTTCTCGCTTGCATCCCACAATGCCAGTGAGAACGCAATGAGCATTATTCCATTTGAGGCCTGAACAATGCAAGGGGGTACTTGCTTATCTAACTGAATTCAATCTTATAACAGATGTGTATATAAACTGGGAAATACCCCAATATTCTGTTATTATTGTGGTGTTGTCCCCCTTATATAACGAAGGGCAGAGAGAATCAATATTGTGGTATTTGCAGATATGAACAGGGGGGTGTTTCACAAAGACTAAGATTGACTTTAAGTTGGACTTAACTATGGCAGGCCATTCATGCCCTGGTTGCTCTCACCATTGGTCTTTCAATTATCTTTAAATAATATTTTTTCCTTCAATAATGAATTATCAAAAATGTAAATTCTGTAGATTTGTGACCATGATTTTTACATCCCTTGAGAGACCAATGCCAGTAAATGGTGAGAGAAAATTGTCGCATTAATGGCCTGCCATAGTAAATTCCAACTTAAAGTCAATCTTAGTTTTTGTGAAACACCCCCTGGGCTATTAAAGACAACATTCTCTATACCCATCAAACTATGATGATTGATGGAGAGAGGGATGTAGAGAGGGATGAAGAGAGCATAGAGTTGGATGAGAAGATTAAATGAGAAATAAGATAGCATACCGATTCTGATGGTAAGAACTGATGTGCTGGCTGACTAAATTCTCTAACGAGCTCCTCTGCTACTTCATTGTACGACGTGATGCCTTTCTGCTGTACTTTCTCACACACCTTCATTGAGAAATGCCGGAGACCCTTCGATTCTTTCTCTCTCTTCTTCCTCTTGTTACTACGGTGAACAAGACATCATAAAAAAGCATAAAGAAACTACATTTTTCTAGCTTCAAAATGAGACTGAAAGTGAAATATCCATACTTGTATGATAAATTGTCAATTGTGAATGAGGATATACATGTGATCTGTCGTCGTCATAGATCATTGTATGTAAAGACAAAGTATTACATCAATCAATTTTCCTTTAAAAATGTCTTCTACTTCATAACAAACCCATATCTGCAATATAGAATATCATCTCTCTTCAAATCCATAATATTCTAAGGCGTTAATGAAGAAAAAATTGTTTTAAAATTCCACTTTTTGAATAGAAAATTGCCTCAAAAAAAAATTGTTTTCATTTAATAATAATAATAGTGGGTTCTTGTATAGAGCTCATGTCTGTCAAACTTGGACACTCCTGGCGCTCCATTCATCATTTACATATCAATGTCCTAAACACGGAGGAGGGATTGTTAGTCACAACACAAGATATATCGTACATGTGTGTATATTCAACAACAGAAAGACTGGGAACATACACCCCAACCCCTTTTAATTTCATGTTTACTTTGCAATGTTACAGGTCTAACAAATCTATTGACTAAAATCAGGCAAATCATTGCAGAGTCGCTTGGCATTGATGACCTCACACCAGCCCCAACTTGCATTTATTTTATTCAAACAATTTGACTTACTTATCAAATTCATCTGAAAAGTCAGCCTTTCTCTTCTGTGATGACCCTCTGTAAAACAACAACAAATACGGTACAGTTTTAGTTTTAACATCAGTGTTTTGCTAAAATTACAGGTTTGTTTCAGGCTCATCCTGTTGGTAGCAAAAGCACTTTGCCAATTACATTGGGGTATATTTAATCAGGATGGCTGTATGGCTGGAGAAATCTCTTTGTCCTATAGATGGTTCATGTTCTTTTTGTTCTTAGCACTTTCAAATGCTCCATATTATTAATAAGACTCTGTCCATAACCTCCCTTTCCATAGTTCCTGACTGCCAAGGTCCTCCAATACACTAAAAAATATCAGCCCAAAGAGGGAGTAAAAAAAGAATTCTGACCGACCGACCCATGTTTTGGCAACTAAAGGGCAATACAATATGTCTTTTTGTTTAGGCCTAAAACAAGTTGCACAATCTGTAACTTACGACCAACTCGGTGACTGCAATGACACTGGTGTGAATTGTGATTGGCTTGGGCTAGCAGCCAAGACCGTTGTACACGGTCTCTGTGGTGTTAGTATCTGCAACGAGAGAGGAGAGGAGATGCGGTCACACACACTGTAATCTACAAATACTATGATTTTCAGACTTACAAACCAGTGGAGTAGCTACAGAGGTGAGAGGGAGGGGGGGGGGGTGGAGCTAAAGAAATGCAAAGAAAGAAAAGTCAAAAAAAAAAGAGAGAAAGGGATGATACTGATAGGGGGAATGGGAAAGGACAAGAAATAAGATACATGTACCACTATCTGCTCCTTCCCCGTAATTGAATTTCATTTCTTAGTAAAACCAGTGCCCCGTTTCATAAAACTTGTTCATGAATAACAAATGCTAAATTTCTATATCAAATCTGCTCTCAGCCAATCATATGCCTCAATTTCAGTAGCTTATAGCAAAATGTAACTTTTGTTGAGAACAAGTTTTATGAATGGGTGGACTCATGATTCACCACTGCTTACAACCTCTGTGGGTCTTCAATATTACACCATATCACAGACACTGATAACATTGCTAATCGATGCCTTTAATGCTAAAAAAATTCTGCCTTCCCCAATGCAAAGAAAAAGAGACTTCTCAAACAGCAAGCAGACATTTTTTTTCATTATTCATATGCTTGTCACACTTGTTTTGCTTAGCCCCGGACTAAGCTTTTGGGCTTTTCACACACACTGTTTTAGTCCCGTACTTTGCACCTATCCGGGATAAGAATATGCATGCTGTTCTCACTGGACTTTGTTAGCCTAGGACTAGCTGTATAGCGTGAATATTCATTAGAGCATTTTCTGCAGCTGTGAACTTGCTTGCACTAGCAGGAGGCCGGTCAAGGTTCACGATAAAAATACCTGACCTTTCGCACTGGTAGTGCTCTACTGGAAATGCATATTCACGAATATGTCGCCTCTGATTGGACAGTAGGTTTCTTGCTTCGCCTCTGGCTTGGCTGCGATACGCTAGTACCAGGCTATTTTTTTTCCTGTTCTTATTCATTTGCTTGGCAATGGAATTGTGGAGTTAGCCCTGTTTTAGGCGAGGCTAGCCCACTTTCGTAAATTTGTATCTGAACAGAAAGTGGGCTAAGCTTAGCCAAGGACTATAGGTGGGGCTTAAGACCCCCCTTTAGCCCCACCTATAGTCCGGGGCTAAGAACAATTTTAACAGTGTGAAAAGTAAATCAGTCGATCAAAAATGCAAAACAACACAATAAAACTTGCATTAGAATGGACATGTAAAATATATAGCACCGAAAGTTCACCTTGGACAAACTGGTTGTAGTCTTTATAAGGGTAAGATCCCTCATTATATTTAACCAAAATAAACATACATCCGCCATTTATGATTCTCATTAACTTGTTTCTAAATATGTATTTGTGTCACTTTACATAGAAATTTGTCTGGCACGTAAACTCTTTTGCAACATATACAGTGTAAAGTATGAGAGAGAAAGCAGGAAAAGAGTTAAAAACAAAAGTGAAACTGAAACTAAAGCTGAAAATACCTCCAAAAATTCCTTAAAGTTGAAATACATGTATTGACTCAAGTACAATACTTAAACTGCAACCATGCATGTACAGACAAAAATGGAGAAACATGCAAAAGGGAATGAATGGAAGATTGAGTGGGTGATAGGGGAGACAGAGAGAATAAGATTGACAATCCAAAATAATATTATGATTTAAAAAAAAATAATTACACATAGTGTAATCTAGGACATTGCAGCATCAAGTTTATATAAACCTGTAGTCACATGTGATAATGCTTCACTATAGAGTACCGAGGCTGTGACGTCATAAAAATCTATTTTTAGAATTTCTCAATTTTGTCTTCATTTTCTGAAAGAGCATCAAAAATAATGTCCAAATGTAAAAAACCAATTGAATATGTTAAGTATTGGCTGAGATATGACCATCTGAATAAATATATTTCCTATAGGAACTCAGTGTTATTTGCTCTGGCTCGTAATGGTTAGGAGCCAGAGCATATAACACTGAGTTCCACATGTGATAATGCTTCACTATAACTTAGTCAAATATAAAATGGCTTCATTGATCAGTAAGTATACTTACCATTGGAAGCCCACTGACATTGGTAGTCGTGACGATAGTCGCCACTTTAGGTAGGATTTGGGTAGTGGTCTTCATGGGTGACGGCTTGGGAGAGATGAACTGAGGAAGTTGAATGACTGCAGAGAAAAGGAGGTTAAAAATCAAATATTAGAGAGATATCGAATGGTAGGGTGTGTAATATAACATGCTTTAGACCACCGAAGTGAGTTATATTTTCCCAAAGGGTTATATTTTCACAAAGCGTGCAGCGCCGAGTAAAAATATTACTCCCTTGCGGTCCAAAAATGTATATTAGATAGCCTTGATGGCACCATGTTATATAGCATTAAGGGTGATTTCGATCGCAGTCTAGCCTTCCATGTCAAATGCGCGAGGCCAAGACAATTGATATGCGCTAGTGTGCGCTAGTTTGCCTGGATACCGTATGACGTAAAAATATACTCATTTGACCAATACAACATCAAAAAAATGCCCGGAATGAAATATACTAATTAATATCAGCCCAGATTCCTGTGAAAACTAATATGGCTGTACTTTCTATGAAAAGAATGACTAACTTTAAATGGAAATAGGTTTTTTTCTAAACTTGCATAAAAAAATTTGTCTCAAATTTTCAGGGGGAAAATGGTTTAGGGTCCAGCAAATATGAAAAACATCCATCAATAAGATGGCTGCAATTTTGCTATTTGAACTTAAATTTTCTTGCAATGATTTCTGTGGAATATTAAGCAATGTATAGCTGAGTCTCTACCTCACAAAATGGTAGACCAATAGACCATTTTCGTAAGGTAATCAAATTTCATGCATACGTGTACGTCTTTGTGAAGTGCCTCAATACAAATATTTCATTCACCTATAATGAATAATTGTATTTCGATAATCAGAATGCAAATTGCATACATTCTGTGTTGTTAGGTAGGACAAGCCATAAAGTCCTACCTAGTGACAATTAATGTACGCAATTTGCATTCTGACTATTGAAATACAAATATTTATTATAGGTGAATGAAATATTTGTATTGAGGCACTTTGTCATGCTGTATTTAATATCTTTGATTGTTTGTTTACCTCTTGTAACTTGCTGGAGATTAGTGTCTCTTCTCAAAATACCTGAAGGGTCAATCAACTTTGCCTGCAAAATAAACAAAACAGAGACACTGGAAACAGGAGATACAGCACACAACTACAAACACCGTTATAAAGTACTACACAGTGTACATGTACTGTAAGTTCTACAAATGTATGTACTACATGTAGTACAACTCTGTGGTGATGAAATTTACTAAAGCTATGTTCACACAGGACCATGATAGTTTTAAACTTTAAGTTAGCAAAACCTCAAAGTTCAAAAACAATGACCAGCTAACAATGACGAGAGATCACACAAGACCAAAACAATAAGTATTCAAGCTTAACACTACAAGCCGGGAAAGCATTCATTTTAACTTCTATAACCTCCTTAAAGTTAATTGTGTCACAGGGGAAAAATTGACATTATTTTTCGGGGGCTACTTTTCAAACTTGCCTGCATGAAATTAACACTCTTGTTTTGCATTGAACTCTATGCAAATTTACAGGGGCTCTTTTCTGATTTTCGGGGGCTCTTTTGGGCATTTCAGGGGCTATTTCGCCCCCGTGTATTTTCTTCACTGTTGTGTCAACTGTCAACACAAATTAATTAAAGTGAGGACCCTCCACTGCTCTTAAATATCGTGCTTAACTCAAGATCTTTTGTTGTTAATAACTTTAAGTATAGTTAAAGTTTTGAAACCGTGCACAGTTCCTAAAAAAAAAAAATAATAATTTAAAGGTAAAGACCAGTATTGGAAACGCCCTAATTTCAAAAAATGAAATGGAAGCTCTTATTACCAATCATGTGAAAGAATATGTTTTGACTAATACATGATAAAAATTTTGCCGGGAAACCGCCTACTAATTGATATATTTGGTAAATATTGGTTTATCTATTGGTGTGTGAGAGATAAACGCACGTGTCGCGCACGTGTGTGTAGTCCTGTATACATCTTTCTGTGTACAGTGCTTGTAACTTTACGAAGACTGGGACAAATTTCTTATCATTTTGATGATTCCAGAACCTTGCAGTACACACCAATACTTATATGCTAGATGATCAACCTTTTCTGATCGATTCCACAACGTTTCTTTCACAAAGCAATCGCATGACCATAACTGGTCCTTATCTTTAAGTTTAAAACCTCAACCTAAACTATCTAGGGAAGGTTTGAAATGATAATAAGCTACAATGGAATAAGAACACAAATATTGTACACAATTAAAGGAAACCAAAACCTTCATACTAAGTTACTTTTATTGCAAAGTTTAAGATATTTGAAAAATATCAGTGAAAATTTGAACAAAATCGGGCAAGGAATAAGGAAGTAAGAGCTTTTTTAAATGACTAGTCACTAGAGGGCGGTATTCAGTTTGATGACATCATCTGTGAACAACTCTCCATGCCTTTTGTACATCAAATTTCATGTTTTTCCTTCTTTCTTATGATTGAGATAATGTACTCCCCTGAAAGCAAGATATAGAATGCAAAATGATATTCTACTTCACATGTTATGAATTCGGATCAAGAACACAAATAAATACGAAGAGAACAAAAAAATTGTGAAATTTTATGTACAAAAGGCATGGAGAGTTGTTCACAGATGATGTCATCAAATTGAATACTGCCCTCTAGTGACTAGTCATTTCAAAAAGCTCTAACTTTCTTATTCCTTGCCCGATTTTGTTCACATTTTCACTGATTTTATTCAAATCTTTTAAACTTGAAAATAAAAGTAATTTAGTATGAAGGTTTTGGTTTCCTTTAAGTAAATAAACAGATATTTTTTCTAAGGAAACTAAACAAATTTATTGTTGGCAGGATGATCTTGTATCATTTTCGACCAGTCAATCATTCAAAGTGTTCAATTACCGGTATTTAATCTTTTGTCTTCCAGTAAGATCACGTAACATCTGATAGGCACCGAATTGCTCCCCCACCCCCAATATCAACATTGTTTGAAGATCTATTATGAAGGACCTATCACATCCACTATATTTTGTATCACTTTTTTAACCGCTCAGGAATTTGTTTGTGCGTACCGAGAACCCAAAGATCCAGTAATAAAAATTTCATTCATTCCAAATTATAATAACAAGTACATGTACAATGCACAAACAACATTATTTAACCAATATGATTCCTTTACTGTTGGAATTGTATATCATAGTATAGAAGTGTCGCAGTCAAGTGGTTTAAGCACTCAACTTGAAATTCGAAAGTCGTGGTTCGATCACCGACACGGCACCAATGTCCTTTGGCAAAGCATTAATCTACATTTGCAACACTTGACCCAAGTGAGGTTAATGGGTACCTGGCAGGAATTAATTCCTTGAAATGCTAGAGCGCTGTAATGGCAGCTAGGCTATGAAAGCCGGGGTAATTATTAATTTGTGTGCCTCGAAACAGAATTGTCTAGATAAACGGCGCTATATAAATGCTTATTATTTTAATTATCATTATTTGTCATGTTTTCTACATGTAAATTGCATATTGAGGGTAGCCCTACATGTATGCTGAAAAGCTGTGAAATGTATACCGGGTATACATTATGCAGATTGCTTTTAGGCAAAATAAGGCCAACATGACCTGATGTCTTCAGGTACCAAATTTGAAGAACATTGACTGTGGAGATTTTGAGTCTCAGTTATCCATCCCCCCAAAAAAAATCTTACGTAAATCAATAGATACTAAACAAATAAAGAACATGTTGATGAAATTTTCACGTGATCTGTTGATGACAAGTATCAGATTGGTTTAAATCCAATAAACTTTCACTTAATACAAAAAAGACTCATTTCATGTATTTTAAACATCATTCTCATAATACAGAAACACCTATACATATTAAAATCGATGGTATGCTACTAGAGAAGAAAACTAATTCCAAGTTTTTGGGTGTTCTTATAGATGAAGCCTTGACTTGGAATGATCATTTACACCAAGTTACAATGTGCATTTCCAAAAGTATTGGAATAATCTCCAAGTTAAAGTTTCTTCTACCCCATGCAACCTTATTCCTACTATATAATTCGCTAGTTCTCCCGTATATAACATATTGTAATAGTGTATGGGCAAATTGTGGTTCGACAAAAATTAATTCTATTTTCAAACTGCAAAAGAAAGCCATACGTATTTGTACAGGTTCGCATTTCTTAGCTCACACTGATCCTTTATTCTATAAACTTAAAACACTAAAAAATTTCGATCTGAACACTACTCAAGTAGCAGTTATTATGTTTAAGTACATTAATAATCTGCTTCCACCATCCTTTGATAACATGTTTAGGTTTAATAATTCCGTTCATTCATACTCTACTCGCATATCTGGAAACTTCCATCTTACAAACCCCAAATTATCAATAACACACAAACCTGTTAGACATTCTGGCCCGGACATTTGGAATGATTTACCCGACAACATAAAGTCTTGTTCAACCATCTACTCCTTAAAAGCTACACTTAAACGACAAATAATACAATCATATGCTCCCCTCTCTTTAAATTAGTATAACAAAACCGTGACTTATTTATTCTTTATCATGCAACTGCTCACTGCACCTGCACTTGCACCGCACCCTCTTGGTCACTCAGTTTTTCGAAGAGAGTTATGTCGCCAATTCTTTTTACGAGGCCGCCATCCATCTCCAGCCTAACCGCTCACGATGGTGGTCTCCTGCGTTCCAAATTACCTCTCTAATTTATTGAAAATATTTCATATTTCTTATGTTATTGTATGCTTCGTACATGTTTATCGAATGATATAATTGTACATGATTTTGTATTTAATTACTTTTGTAAACATTGTATTCATTGTATTTGTTATTGTTCGAAATTTTGTACTTTGACTTTGAATTTGTATATTTTTGAACGCAGAAATAAAATCAATCAAACAAACAAACAAACAACAGAGCACCTAAATATAGGTTTGAAATCTTTGATTTACCTCTCGGGCTATGCCTCCAAGCCCAGCATCATCATAGAAGCTTATAACCTCGTCACCGACGATATCTTTTCCTGATGACTTTGAAGGCGTTGATGGTTGAGTCTTTAATGGGCTACTCTGACCTGAGCAAAAAGAAAATACAAAACAGACATTATAGAATGTTGTACCAGTAAACTAAACAGGCAAACCAATCTACTGAACAAGATAGAGAGAGAGACCCATACATGTGTATTAGGCTGCTATTAGTGTTGAGTATTGCCTACATGTACATCCTTCTGTCTTTCTCTTGCATTCTAAAGACGCGAGTTTTCTCTGTATTCTATCATCTTTTTATCTTCATACTATCCTTTCTCAATCCTTGCTTTACTGTAATTCTTTCTTTCCTTCTCTCTTTTTCATTTACTCCATTCTCCTCTCTCTCTTTCTTTCTCTCTCCCGATACATTGCATTCACCTCGTCTCTCATTTTCTACTTTTCCAATATACTACTTGTATTTTCCTTATAAAATCTGAAATACAAGTCATCAATATCAAGTTTTTTCTCCAGCTAAAAGTGTTCACAGAATATCACATACTCAGTAGTGCTCTTTCCCTGAAAAAAGGTCATTTCCTGTGTGAAGTACCTGTGGTAAATATACCATACATGTACCGGTAAATAGCAAATGAAAGGGAGATAATCCGTAACATGACAAAACTCTTCCTCATCCACAATGACCAGAGGCCCATTCACACATCCCAATTTCAATTTCATCTCAATTTTTGGGTGTACAATTTACATTACTGGAAAAGCCCATAAAAAACGTCAATGATTGCTCATACTTTTTTTTGGTGAGTAGTGCACATGCAGGACTTGTCGGTGCCCTGCATGCGTTAGGAGGAGAGTCATGTGACCAAAAACCGGCATCTTACCAAAGTTTGCTTTTACAATGCAAACAAATTAGGGAAACTTTGGCAGGAGTATCAAAAAACCACACTCCAGAGGTACATTTTTTTATTTTGATTTGCAACTACCAGCAAAACACCAGAATGTGAGAAAAACAGAATATTTTGGTTGCAGTGTAAAAATGCAGCTCAAATGTCTTTTAACAATTTTGAAACCTAAATTAAAATTTTGTTTGCCGAACTGCAGATAGTATCTGGATCTGAACTTCATAGAATCATGATTCGTTCAAGCGAATTTTAGCGAAAATGGCCAGAGCATCACAAAACTGTGGTGAGTCTAAATTTGCAGACATCCCATTGAAACCCATACTGTACAACTTAATATAAAACTAGGACGCCGGAACTTAATTACATACTTAATAATAATATTGAAAATGTTACTTATAAAGCGCTTAACACCAAAGTCTCTAAGCGCTATACTTACAACACTATGGTGAAACAGTGCCCTGCTCTTTAAGCCAATTTAAAAAAAACTAAACATTGATGGTCAGTTTGAGTTAGTGTACATACACAGAGTATAGTGCCGAGGCCTATAGCATTGTGACAGCATACCATGACTAGACCTACACAATGGATAGGGGATACCACCTGCTTTCATGCAAACCACGATCTATTGTTACACTCAGAAATGTGAAAGCATGCAGTAAAGGGCCGGGTGTGAAAGGGAAGCTGCTCTGGCCTGGCTGGACAGCTTGTGAACCCACTCACCTCCTTCCTCACTTGTGTGTCTACAGGCGTGTTACAATGGGGGACTTTAAATGCCCCCTCAATGGGGATACAGAGGAAGTTATTATTAATGCTCCTATTGGTATGCGTGCATCAGTGGAAGTGTGTCTAGAGGCATTCAAAGTCCAAAGTTAAAGAAGGGTACACTCTGCTGATTGGGGGATGTATGAAAAGCTTCACAATGACACGGACAGGCATTGTCCCGTGGCTGATCTTGTAACTCTTTCTTTTCAAGAGAACAGTTGTTTGATCAAATCAAATACATTTTGAAGCTCAGATACACTGAATAACAATCATAATTAACTTTTGGCACAGTATATAAATGCATGCATACTAACTGAGGATAAAACCTGCAATTTCAGAAATTTATCTCTACCCTGTATGACCTTTGATCTTTGACCTTCTTATGTAAGGGCACTGTCTTCTAAAGATTTTTGATTGATCCAAATCAATCGTCCTCCAATCAATCATAAGTTTGCAGTCTCCTATATGTAGTATGTACATAGCTGCGGATGAAGATTTTTGATTGGGTTTGTAAATTCATAAGTTTATACTCATTGTAGACCCCCCTTTTAAACAAATACTGTATTTGCCGGCGTAAAGGCCGCAGTATTTTTGGAAGAGAAAATATCAAAAAGTTGGGGTGCAGCCTTTGCGGCGAAACCCATAGGAAAGTGAAAAGTATGCCGCAGACCTGCCGCAGACCTGCCGCAGATCTGCCGCAGATCTGCCGCAGACTTTTAGTCTGCGGCAAAGAGTATGCCGAAGTATGCGGCAGAAAGAAATTTTGCTGCAGACTTGCCGCATACCAGTATGCCACAGGAACAGTCTGCGGCAGATCTGCGGCAGGATGAAATTTTGCTGCAGACTTGCCGCATACTAGTATGCCACAGGAACAGTCTGCGGCAGATCTGCGGCAGGATGAAACTTTGCTCCAGACTTGCCGCATACTAGTATGCCACAGGAAAAGTCTGCGGCAGATCTGCGGCAGGATGAAACTTTGCTCCAGACTTGCCGCATACTAGTATGCCACAGGAACAGTCTGCGGCAGGATGAAACTTTGCTCCAGACTTGCCGCATACTAGTATGCCACAGGAACGGTGGGCGGCAGGGCGAAACTTTGCTCCAGACTTGCCACATACCAGTAGGCCACAGGAACAGTCTGCGGCAGGTCTGCCACAGAAAAGTGGGAAATTATACAGTCTGAAGCAAGGCTATAGGCGGCCATTTTGTAGGACATGCAGTACCATATGAGGTTGCAGGCTGAGCCCATGATCTTGTAAATTCCTGTGTTAATTAGCACTGTTAATTGTCTTTTTAGCTTCTGTCATACCAAACACTTTGCTAGGGCCAATTGAAACCAATTGAAACCAATCATCTCATGCATATTCATTATTACTTTACACGTGTGACAGAAAAATACATTTATCATGATTTGTTAAGCAAATTAAGACAATGCACATCATTTTTGTGATTTCTATTTTCCTTTTGCCATTATTATAACCAATAGATTATTTTGTCTGATCATGTAACAATTACATTCACGTTTTAGCAATAGATTGATATATTGATATTGATTATATGATTACTAACCAAGAAACAATATACATATTTAGTATATATATATGTGTACGAGCCTGTGTCACTTTAAATGTTACTCTTGAATACACTTCAAATGATCTATGTGATGGTGTTAATACAATTGAGAATAGAATATACCTAATTGGTAATATCGATATATATTGGTATTACCTAATTGGTAATATCGATATTGCCAATATCGATTATGAAGTATCAATCAGTTTATCACTGGTTCTATCTACATGCATACTTTATTGCCACGTACTGGATATGAAAGAGTATGCGGCAGGTCTGCAGCAGGTCTATATGAGATATGAATATTCATGATGAAGAGTCTGCGGCAGGTCTGCAGCAAGTCTGCGGCAGACCTGCCGCAGACTCTTCATCATACTGAAAGAGTATGCGGCAAGTCTGCGGCAAGTCTGCGGCAGACCTGCCGCAGACTCTTCATCATACTGAAAGAGTATGCGGCAAGTCTGCGGCAAGTCTGCGGCAAGTCTGCGGCAGACTCTTCATCATACTGAAAAAGTATGCGGCAAGTCTGCGGCAGGTCTGCGGCAGACCTAATTTGCATGTGAAAAAGATGACTGTCTGCGGCAGGTCTGCGGCAGATCTGCGGCAAGTCTGCCGCAGGAGTATGCGGCAGGCTCATTTCTTTCCTATGGGAAGAGTTAACAAAACAAAAATTATCTTGCATTGTTGACATGAAGACGAAAATAAACTTCCTAAAACAACATCTGCCAATAGATCTTGATCTAAGATTGTGCCAATGCATTGCAAAAGTAAAAGAAAGGACCGTTACGGAGCTGCCGCAAACGCAATTGCACATCCAGCTGAAGTCGCCATTTTTCCCTCTTTATCAGTTTGTAAAAAAAATAGTGTTCTACAAGAAAATTACGATTATTTTGTTTCGTCCGTTCAATTTTTTTTTTTCCCTCTTTGAAATGTCAAAGCTTGGGGGTGCGACCTATGCGGCGCTGTGGCCTTATCGCCGGCAAATACTGTATGCTTTTTTAACTTGTGCACGAGTGATATGCAATGCACTTGATTAAGTCACAATGAGACAGACAATTGAGACATGGAGTCTTGTTTATTATCCTATCGTGACTTTATGTGCAGTACATATATCACAAATGCACTCGCAAAAATTATTTATGTGTATTATCCCTAGGTCTAGAGCTGATGAGCTTACTTTATGAGTTGGCACGACGATCGAAATATCCTCAAAACGAGTGCAAGTTACCCTCATGTCCAACCAATAAAAAGATGTTCAAAAGAATGAAACCTAGTATCTCAATTGTCACCATTACATAATACATCTGTATGTTTGATATTAACTTGCACACCAAACACGCAAAGAGTAAACAATTTTGTCCTTACCGAAGTATTGAACATGTTGAAAATGTTCATAACATTAGGAGCCATAGCAATATATAACACTGAGCTCCTATAGGAAATCTTTTTATTCAGATGGTCATATCTCGGCCAATACTTCACATTTTCAACTGGTTTTCGACATTTGGACATTATTTTTAAATGCTCTTTCGGAATGAAGAAAAAATTGAGAAATTCTAAGAATAGATTTTTATGATGTCACAGCTTTGGGACTCTTTTCCAACTAGGCCTGAGTCGAAATGGTTCACGCTAAAACCAGGGTTTGAATATTCGATTTTGGTATTGGATATTTCAAAATTAAATTTCTCAGTGATACACCGTATTTTGAAATAAAGAACTTAAAATATACAATTCACAGATTTAATTTCAATTTAATTAAATATGTATGCTTTACAGAGTGTGTTCTGAAACAAAAGTTAAAAAAAAACTTTCTGAAGACTGAAAAATTCCAATTATTGTCATATTAAAAGATAAAGGTGAGTTCTGGTCATCTGATTGCATTGTGAAAGAAAAGGTGTGGAATGGATCAGAAAAAGTTGATCATGTAGCATGTAAGTATTGGTGTGTACTACAAAGTTCTGGAGTCATCAAAATCATAATAAACTTGGCCCAGTCTTGGTAAAGTAACACACACACACACAATATAGAAAAAAAAAAAAAAATTGTACTGTTGTATTTACTTTCTAGAAATCATACAAAATATGACTACATCGTACTGGTTGGCAGGTCTGCTTTGAAGATACAATGCCCCTTTCGCAGCCAACATCAAATTCTGTAGAACTTTGCAGGAATTATGAATATGTCATGTACATGTATGTCCTATCTGTGAAATTTAAACGTTAGCAGTGTCCTAATATTCAAATTATGCAAGGAAACCCGTTTACTTGCCAGAATTCACTGTCAGACACTATATTGAGTGACTGACTGGCCTTTTTTCTTCTTTGGTAATAACATGACGTAATTAATTTGCCGTCAACAAAAATTCAAAGTCAGGGGTGCGGTTTAAGGCTGTGCACAACAGTGTAATGAGGTACCCGAGTACACTCCCAGGCTCACAAGCGAATATTCGGACGCCATGTTTTTTTTAAATTTTTTAAATTTTTTTTTTTGCCACCACCATACCAGTTCTGTATCCCAGTTCTGTCGCCGAAAAACGCATGCAATTTTACTTCGAGTTGCAGTTGAAGGCGCCGATTTAATAATAATAATAACAGTAAACAATGCTGTTTTAAAAATCAAAGATGGCAGAATAATCCATTTTCCTCCAAGTCCAAACAGAAATCTGGACATTTGGTCCCAGTTTCTGAGTGGTGAGTTTGACAGTGCTCGAGTTGGGAAACATTTTTACTGACGGCACCATGCTGCACATCGCAGTTAAATGAAAGGCCTTCCCGCGTGGGTTTTTTTAACACGGACCTGGCTTGCTGCCGACAGAGTCGGCAAAAAAAAAAGAAAAAGAGGGGTGCGGTTAATACACGAGAGCAGTTTATACAACGTTTATTACGGTACATAAAATGAGCTGTAAAGCGACATGAGCATTTGTCTACATCAAAAACCCACTTCTTGAAATGGCCAAAATTAAACTGATTGAATCTTTGCGCAGCACAAAATGTATGACCATTCGGTACAATATGGTCTGAAAATCAGACTATAACTTAATAAGGCTGTGCACAACAGTGTAATGAGGTACCCGAGTCACTCCCAGGCTCACAAGCAAATACTCGAATATTCGGAGTTTCGGACGCCATGTTTTTTTAATAATTTTTTAATAATTTTTATTATTATTTTTTTAATTTTTGATTTTTGATTTTTTTCGTTTGTTGCCACCACCATACCACTGAAGCAGAATCCCAGCTACGTCGCCGAATACGCATGCAATTTTACTTCGAGTTGCAGTTGAAGGCGCCGATTTAATAATAATAATAACAGTAAACAATGCTGTTTTAAAAACCAAAGGTGGCAGAATAATCCATTTTCCTCCAAGTCCAAACAGAAATCTGGACATTTGGTCCCAGTTTCTGAGTGGTGAGTTTGACAGTGCTTGAGTTGGGAAACATTTTTACCGACGACACCATGCCAGCGGCCGCCGCTCTCCCTGGCACGGGTAACCGTCGGCCTGGGATTTTTTTTTTTTTGCGGCCGAATATTCGAGTAAGAGAAATCGTACTCGAGTAGTGGTCAACAGTGTGGGTACTCGAGCATTTGATTACTTGTCGCAGCCCTATTGCTTACTGACTTGGTAGCGCTTGAGTCAAATTGACAACTAAAAGTCGTTATTTTCCCACTTAAAGACATTTTCAAGCCCCCTTTTTTTGGGGAAGTTCTAAAATAGTATTTTCTTTCAAATGCAGTTGGAATTTAACCTTATAAGTTTTTTGGCCTGCGAATGGGACATAGTACCTTTAAAGGTACTATGTCCCATTTGCAGGCCAAAAAAATGAAAAAGTTAAATTCCAACTGCATTTGAAAGATAATACTAATTTAGAACTTCCCTAAAAAAGGTGGGGCTTGAAAATGACTTCAAGTGGGAAAATAACGACTATTAGTTGTCAAATCGACTTTAGGGCTATAGAGCCCAAAAGTAATAGTCTTGATTTTCAGACAATTGTACCGAATAGTAATACGTTTTATGCTCCGCAAAGATTCAATCAGTTTAATCCTGGCCATCACAAGAAGTGGGTTATTGATGTAGACAAATGCTCATGTACCCTTTACAACTCTTTTCATGTATGTTATTACCAAAGAACAAAAAAGCCAGTCAGTCACTCAATAGTGTCTGACAGTGAAGTCTAGCAAGTAAACGGGTTTCCTTGCATAATTTGAATATGAGGACACTGCTAACGTTTAAATTTCACAGATAGGACATACATGACATATTCATAATTCCAGCAGAGTTCTACAGAATTTGAGGTTGGCTGCAAAAGGGACATAGTACCTTTAAGGTAGCCACATGGCTTATTTTTAAATTTGTGGAGACAGATTCAGCTGCACCTCGCAGTTAAATGAAAGGCCTTCCCGCGTGGGTTTTTTAACACGGACATGGCTTGCTGCCGACAGAGTCGGCAAAAAAAATAAAAAATATATATATATTTAAGGGCGAAAAAGAGGGGTGCGGTTAATACACAAGGGCGGTTTATACACCGTTAATTACGGAAGTCATTACTTGGCTATTGTACTCAGTCATGTCCCTCCACTATTTTCTGTTATATATACCTTTTCCAGGGCTCAAATTATTTTTTTGTCCAAGGGGGCTCTTCCAAAAAAAAAGAGCCCCCGTGAGCCTTCTCACGGGTGCTCTTTTAGTACTGACGGGGGCTCTTTTTTAAAATACATATATCCATTAAATTGGTACCCATGATAGTCCTAAATTATATGCTATTTCATCTTTATAATTAATAGTCGGCATTATTTCCCTCTTACAACTTTACAAGTTATAACATGCAGCTAATGGTCAGATCTCCTCCTCCCTCTGTACAAAATTTCTACTACCCAAGCCCGTATACATTCGCCTCCTTGCCAGGTTTACTTTTTACTAATTTTAGCTTTCGGCCCGGCTTTCGGTTGATTCACTGGTTGAGGTTCATTATTTGCTGGTCTTTTAATTGGAATCACCAGATTTCAGAGGATTCACGATTTTCACAACGAAAAACTTCTCCACGTTTAGGTCCTTGCGCAATCGCCTCTAGCTCCAACAGACATGGGGCGGCAGCGTGCACATCAGTATACTACCGGCGCAGCTAGTATAGCCACTGCTGACGGTCGCAGTGCACTGGGAACTTCCGTTGTTTGTATCCGTAATACTCATGGAGATGTGGAGACGGGAGATATAGCACAATCTTCCATCGAAAAAGCATTTATTTCTTTACAATATAGCAGCCTCAAGACACCGACAAATTCGAGCGAGAAACCCTGTACGCTATTAAAATATAACTTCCATAGTTCCATTTCCTTGGTTTAAGGTAAAAACAGAAAAGATAATTTTATAATTCCACGGGGGCGATTTTGCAATCGCCCCCATGAGCACTCTGACGGAGGCGATTGTGTAGCTCATGGTATCATGTGTTGACCTGCACAGTGTGGGATGAACGTTATCAGATTATTGTACTTGCGGTAGGATCAATCGTACTGCTGTATTCAGCAGGGGCGCCGGTCCGAGAATGAGGATCGTCTTCATAAACGAGGATATCCTTGTAAACGCGGACAAAATTCATCCTAAAAAATAAGGATCGTCTGCGGACATTTTTTTTCATCATAGCTCTGCGGGTTTCGGGTTACCGAACCGCCCGCTGGTGATGCAAAAAAAATGGATTTCGCGTAAGAAAAAAAAACGAGTTCACCGTCTTCTTTTATGGGTTGTCTGTCTCCTTGAGGATTTATCGCTCATAATGTGAAAGTCTCTGTACAAAGTCAATGTAAAATGCACCAAGAAAATCATCGCGGAATCCGCTTTTCGCAATGCCAACGCGCCGATCAAAAATTTGAAACGTCTGCGAAAATGCGGACAATGCTTTTTTTTTAGGAGGCATTGGTCCGCATTTATGCAGACGATCCTCGTTTATGCAGACGATCCTTAATCTCGGACCATGCAGCGCCCCTACTGGCAGAGTGTAGACCAATAGGAAGCATCCATAACATTATATTTGATAAATGACTCCACATCGGTTCACGTCACGTTTATTAAGATTTAAGTCATAGACATTAGTCTAATCATTATCCTTGCTTTAACATATTATCTCTCTCATAGTCATAGTACACATGATTCAATTTGCAAGAATACAAGGAGTCGGGCTTACTCGGACCCAAGGACAACTCGGCCTGCTGCAAAACAGTCAGTTTTTTGCAGGTTTAGGGTAAAATGACCCCAAAAACTGACTGTTTTTGCAGCGGGCCGAGTTGTCCCCGGTTCCGAGTTAGCCCGGTTCCACACAATCTCAGAAGCCAGATTCAGAATAGGCCTAGTAGAAGTAGATCTAGAACTTTATTCTGTGGGGGAGGTTTCCTTTAAATCACAGACTAGAATCTAGATCCTAGGCTAGAGAAACACTCTTTACAGTTTACTCAGAGTCAGATCGATCTTTGATTGAACTTGACCATGTCTTCATCAACTTTATTTATCCTTATTCTTAACTTAATTCATTAGATTTAGGATCTAGGATCTAACGTTAGGCTAGAATTTTATAGAAAAAAAAGAACTTTTGTTAGAAGTCTAAACTCGAAATACACTAAAGCTTACCCTCAGGACCCCACAAGCTAGTTAAACTAGCACTTGATTCCATAGTGATGAGAAAATGGTCGATATATTAATATTTTAGCGTTATGAGTCGAAGCTGGGTCGACGGGATGTTAAAAAGACATGTTTGCTTTGTCTCGATGACGTCGTCAGCAGGCCCAAACGGTTGCACTGGAGATATACACGCTTCGCTCGTTAGCCTACAAGGCTAGGCTCGCGTAGATTCGATTGTCAGTGGTCCGGTCTGCCTGGCCTGTCTTGAGTCGAGTCGATAGTCGTACACTGAGAGATGGCGTCCCATTGATTTATTTCTCTCTCAAGGTGCAGCTGTACGACATCGTCTCTGTCCTCGCGGTGGAGCAGTGGTGTACGGGTGATTTCACGCAAAGTTTGTCAAAACCAACTTGAGAATCTAAGACTTGATGATGAATACTGTAAAATTAACGTCTGTAGGCACACGAAACATCGCACAAGATAAATAGTCTCCACTGGGTACAGAGTTTAAGACAACAAACAAACCAAATAACCCACTAAGTTAGAATCGGGACCGGGTCGGTCGTTCGGGAGTTCCCTAGTAAACTGAGCTTGGCGGTGATGAAGAAACGAACGTTTTGATTGGGCGAACCTAGACCACATGACTTAAACAACATATTAAAACGCACGGTGTAAATTAGATTATGTTTACATATGCAAATTGAACCTCCGGGTCGCGAACTGATGGGAGAGGGGACAGTCAAAAACTGTGTTAAATTTCTTTTTAATGGTCATTGGCTACTTGTTTGGATATTCGTCAACAAAACTGATATCGAATTCTGAATTCTGAATATGAATATTTTCTATTTATGTGACTATATAGATTTGTAATAGACTCTAAGTGTTTTGTTTATATAGATCTATACAAAATGACAATATGTATATTTTTTGTTTTCCTGCTGAAATTGTAAACAAATACTTATTTTACGAGAATAGAAAATGTATTTATTACATAGCTAATATATTCATCGTTGTATTATATTTCCGAAGAAGTACTTACATTTTCGCTATTTCTGTCTATTTTAATTTTGACATTTGCACTCATATATTATCTTTGTCCTAGGGCCTATAATTATATACCGTGTGAGTAAACAAAAAAATACAATGTCTCCTGTTCATCCAAGCTTGACCACATACAGAAATGAAAGCAAACGAATTGGGATAAAACACTCTTTCATAATTAGATGTATAATAATTTACTGTTCATAAATGATTTTTAAAATAACTAGCTATTTTCTAGGTGTAAACTGTTTTTTGACTCACACTGATTATGTGATTTTTGTTTTCCTTTTTAAAGTTTAATATGTATTCCTGTTTCTAATTGGCAATACAGGATCATTTTCTTAATTTCCTAATCTGTCATTATGTTTGTGTCTCCATGCAGTCAATTTACTCCGATGTGCACTTTTTCAAAAGCAACTTCATCATGATTTCTGATCACATCCATAAAATATGTTCTTAACTGTAATTATGACTTTATATTATACAGATCTATTGCAGTTCTTTTAAACCAAAATCAGCTCCATATATAGGCATCCTCTGACATTATCCAAATTGTATTCACAAAGAGATTCGATCATACACAGCGCCCTCTCTAGGTTCATGTAATGTTAAGTTGAGAATAAATGAATTCTTTTTCTTTTCTTTTTCTTGGAAAGAGAGAGAGAGAGAGAGAGAGAGAGAGAGAGAGAGAGAGGTGATAAATGTACATCATACGGCATTTCTTTTGCTTAATGTGAATATACTTACCATTCACTATTAATGTGCATTTCTAGTATGTGCTGTTTTTTATAAATTAATTTGGGTTCGGCATCCATGTAACTCACTTCGCAATTTATACATAAAAATAAGTATTCGACGGGGGCGAAATGGCCCTCCGCTCTCAGTTTTGGCGGCCAAAAGATAAGGAAAAAGGAAATATTGAGAGAGATAGCAACGGAAGAAAATGAGAAACGAAAGAGAAAAGAGGGCAACTATAAATGATATACGTAGGGGGAGGGGTGCAAGAAAAGGAGAGAGAGAGAGAGAGAGAGAGAGAGAGAGGAAGAGAGATATCCATAAATATCCATAAAGTTTGAAATAAATCTGACCACTAATAAGAAAGTTATGAAAGCTTATAAATATGAGATCACTTCTACGCAAATCTCAAATTCGTAGTAACCTACTTTTTTGTTAAATAGCCTTTTTCATTTGCATATGCAGCCCCCTCGATTGTCCACTATCTATTATGTATAACTTAATATTTGGCTGTAATTCCTTCTCGTTCTATTTTTCTTAAGCGCTTAGAGACATATTTTGTGATAAGCGCTATACAAATGTTGTTAATTATTTTATTATTATTAAGGTCAGTGAATTGTGGAGGAGTCGCGGATAACTTTCCCGTATATGTCGTGTACAAAAATATCATTAATTCACGTGTTTCTCTTAACTAAGTGCTTTTTCCCTTGGGGCACTATACCTGAAACATATTACTGATAGCATATTAATCTAGCCTAGGTCCTCTTAAGTGAATAGACCCTCCCGACTCCCGAGTCATACATTTTTGGGGAAAACCGTTTTTTAGTAATTTTGTGTGTTGTAAAAAGTGGGAAACGGTTGTCAGCCATATTGTACATCACAGAGACATTACCGATCCAGCCAATTTGATGATTAAAACTTTCAACAATTTAGAAATTCTCATTTTTTGTCCCATTTCACCAGACTACTTCTCTGATTTTCTTCTTTCCTTTAACCCTAATAAGGCCGGGGGGGCATTATGGCCCCCCCTCCACGATTTTTCTGATTGCTCGGGAACGCATATGGATGGCGCCCCGCCGCTCGCTGACTTTTTTCTTTCGAGTCTTGCGCAACTTTTGAAATAATTTTTTTGAAAATCGGACCTTTTGTCTTTGCATGTCAGCCCGAAAATCGTTAATTTTCGTGATTTGTGTACAAAACATATGGAAAAGTCATTTTTCCTAAAAACAGATCAAACATTGGTTATTGGGTCTTGTTTAAAGTTTAGGTGGTTGTTTTGGGAGTCAAAATAGTTGAATTGTAGTAAGAAATGAAATAAAACAACAAAAACAATGAAATACATAGTTAAAAAAACAATGAAATACATAAGAAATTATCAAAACAAGGGATAACATAAGGAATAAGCTTGCTCTTCCAATTTTTTTTGTCGTATTATTATTCAGAATGGTCTAATGAATATATGTAGTGAAAAAGAATGCTTAAATATGAATAATATATGATTTATGGGTAAAAATGTGATTTGTATGACTTTATTTGCATAAATTACCATAAATATGCAAATGTGTGAATTTTTCAAAAATTGAAATAATCATAATTCTAAACACTTCACTTGACATGCGTGCAAATTTTTGCGGCGATCGGCCGCTTCGCTTCGCGGCCGAGATCTTAAGGGGGGGCCATATTGGCCCCCCCCCCCCCCCCCGGCCATAGTAAGACCTCAAATAGCCCGGCCTTTTTAGGGTTAAACCAGTACCATGGTAGGGCCGTAGTTTGCTATCTAAATTAGATTTCCCTTAAAGCCTATCTGCACTAGTTTGGCCAGGAGGGATTAGACCTCCCTGCATGGTCACTGACAGGTGTTTATCTCATCAAATCAGCTCTGAATTAACATAAGAAAAAGGGGTTCATGCATGGGGACCAACGGGTACCACTTCTAAGCATTGTTAGAGGGCGCAATGAGCTATACAGGTAGTACAGTGATTTATAAATGAAGGTCTGGGGCAAGGTCATTGTCCCCTGATGTTGCCACCATGCAGCTCCTCACGGACATCATTCGGCTCCTTCTTCGGGAGCACCACGAAATGGATGACTGCACGTTGCTGAACATCCATTGACATAGTCAATAGAGAGGGTCTGCAGGTGGAGCCTTGCGGAGTTTGTATGTTTGCAAGTGGGGGCCGTTGACCATTTACCTTTAGTAAAGCAGATGTCATATGAAGTCAAAGGGGAGAAAATTCTTAAATCTGAAGTCCGTTGGGCAATGTCAAAGATGAAGAAAAACAAAGCAGCTGGACCAGATGGTGTGGTCACTGAAATGTTTGAAGCATTAGAGGAATATGGTGTTGATAGATTAACAGAAATTATCAACAAAATATATGATGACGGAACATTTCCAGATGAATTGGGCAGATCCATTTTCATTACTCTCCCAAAGAAACCGGGAGCCGTGGATTGTGAGCAATATAGGACAATCAGCCTTATTTGCCATATCACTAAGATTATTTTGAGGATTCTGCTTTTGAGAGCAAGAAGAAGCATAACTCCCATGGTCGGAAGGGAACAATTTGGTTTCGTAAAGGATGCGGGCACAAGAAATGCAATATTTGTGGTTAGAAATATAACGGAGAGAGCAGTCGAAATGCAAAAGGATGTGTACATGTGTTTTATTGATTATTCAAAGGCTTTTGATAAAGTAAGACATTCAGAACTTTTTGAAGAGCTGAAAAAGCTTGATATATATAGGAAAGATCTAAGACTGCTACAAAGTCTATATTGGAATCAGTTTGCATGCATCAGGGTAGAAGGAGAGTGTAGTGAATATATCAACATCAGACGGGGAGTCAGACAGGGTTGTGTTATGTCGCCAGACCTGTTCAATATGTATAGTGAAATCATTCTAAGAGAATTGGAAGATGAAAATGGGATACAAGTGGGTGGTCATTCAATCACAAATATTAGATATGCTGATGACACTGTTTTATTTTCTGAATCAGAGAAAGATCTCCAAAGACTCCTGAATGTAGTTGTAAAAGAAAGTGAGAGAATGGGACTAGGGATCAACTATACCAAGACAAAGTGCCTGGTGGTATCCAAGAAGAACAGTCCAAAATGTAACTTGAAACTGAAAGAACAGACTATTAAACAAGTCTCCTCATTTAACTACCTCGGCAGCATGATTACCGAGGATGCCAGATGCGAGACAGAGATCAAGAGAAGGATAGCTCTCGCTAAATCTGCATTTTCAAAGTTAGGCAAAATTCTGACAAATCGAACAATGTGTATGAGGACCAGAATAAGGATATTGAATTGTTACATCTACCCAGTACTTATGTATGGTAGTGAAACATGGACTTTAGCCTCTGATACTAAAAAGCGTTTGGAAAGTTGCGAAATGTGGTTTCTAAGAAGAATGATGAAAATCCCCTGGACTGACAAAGTTAGTAATGAGGAAGTTCTTACACGAGCTGGAGTGCAAAGGAAAATGATACGTGAGATGTTGATTAGGCAGTTGAAGTTCATGGGTCACATTACACGTAAAGAAGGCCTAGAGAACCTTGCTTTGACAGGGAAAATTGTGGGAAGAAGGAGTAGGGGAAGAAGGAGGATACTTTGGATGGACAGTCTGCAGAAATTGTTGGAAGAGAGAGGAGTGAAAGAACTGGGAGTGGTACTAATACAGAAGGCTAGGAGCCGAGGGTTGTGGAACAGCATGATCGCCAAAGTCAAACGATATGGCACTTAGAGAGAGAGAGAGAAAGCAGATGTTTGGAGAATTTTTCATTCTCTCTTCCCCTTACCTTCATTCTTGTCCTTTCTTGCTCAGCTTCCTTTTCTCATCTTTCTCTGCTATCTCCTGATCTGACGTACTGATCGGGGAGGGGGCTCGGGGGGAATCAAATTTAAACGTTGTTTATTTCTAATTCCATAACGGTGGTTTACACATAATGCTGAAAAGATTTTTCCTCATTTATTAGTAAATTATACATTGTTATGCGTTTGTTCCTAAGTTTACAGCCAGGCAAGAAATATGCTTCTTGAGATGCCTACATGTTAGGGCCCGCGGAACGGGGGGATAGGGAGCCTCCAGCTCCCCCACCCCCCACCCACTTTTTTGAAAAATTATATTAAAGAGAAATAGAAAGAAAGAATAGTTAACCGCCAGTGTCACAACAAAATAAAGTATAAAAAATGCTCATCTGACCATAATTAAACGCCTAAAACCCCCGAGCTTCCAGGTGCTCTTCCCCCTGGGCCCAACCAAGGGCCCTAAGGCGGGCCCCTTGATACTTATCTGACCGTAATTTAGTGCCTTAAACCCTTGAGCTTCTGGGGGCTCCGCCCGCAGGACCTCAAGCCAATCAGTGTCCTGCCAGTGTCACAAATAAGGTATAAAAATATGTTCATCTGACCGTAATCAAATGCCTAAAACCCATGAGATTCCAGGGTTTCCGCACACTCGACCCCACCAGGGGCCCTAAGGCGGCCCCCTGAACGCTCATCTGACCGTAATTTATTGCCTTAAACCCCGGGGCGGACAAGGTATCAAAATATGTTCATCTGACCGCAGGCGGGTAGCCATGGGGGCGGTGGGGGCGCCCCCAAACAAAAGAACGCCGGCCAAACAAAGAGAGGAGAGAAAAGGAAGAGGACGTAGGAAAAATAAGGAGCAGACAAAAAACATTTTTGAAATTCAGACAAGGATTATGAGTCGAGAATGGTACAACGAATCGTCTTCTTTCTCTAATAATTTAATAAAACGTCAAAGCTTCCGCGCTTCGCGCAGGAGGGGGGGGGGTAACTGGATTCAGACAAGGATTAAGAGTCAAGAATGGTAACACAAATCGTCTTCTTTCTCTAATGATTTAAAGAAACCTAAAAGCTTCCGCACTTCGCGCGGGAGTGGGGGGGGGGGGGGGGGGGGGTAAACTGAATTCAAACGAGGATTATTTCCGAGAACGGTACAACGAATCGTCTTGTTTCTCTAATAATTCAATGAAATGTTAAAGCTCCCGCGCTTTGCGCAGGAAGTGGGGGAACTGAATTTAGACAAGGATTAAGAGTCGAGAATGGTACAACGAATCGTCTTCTTTATCTAATAATTTAATAAAACGTCAAAGCTTCCGCGCTTTGCGCAGGAGGTGGGGTAACTGAATTTAGACAAGGATTAAGAGTCGAGAATGGTACAACGAATCGCCTTCTTTATCTAATAATTTAATAAAACGTCAAAGCTTCCGCGCTTCGTGCGGGAGGTTGGGGATCTGATTTTAGTCAAGGCTTAATAGTCGAGAATGGTAATACGAATCGTCTTCTTTCTAATAAATAAATGAAACGTAAAAGCTTCCGCGCTTTGCGCGGGAGGGGGGAAACTGAATTCAGACGAGGATTAAGAGTCGAGAAAGGTACAACAAATCGTCTTCTTTCTCTAATGATTTAAAGAAACCTAAAAGCTTACGCACTTCGCGCGGGAGTGGGGGGGGGGGGTAAATTGAATTCAAACGAGGATTATTTTCGAGAACGGTACAACGAATCGTCTTGTTTCTCTAATAATTCAATGAAATGTTAAAGCTCCCGCGCTTTGCGCGGAGGGGGGGGGGGGGGGGGGTAAACTGAATTCAGACGAGGCTTATTTTCGAGAACGGTACAACGAATGATTTAATAAAACGGAAAACGTAAATAATTCAACGAAATGTCAAAGCCTCCACGCTTCGCGCGGGAGGGGGGAAACTGAATTCAGACGAGGATTAAGAGTCGAGAACGGTACAACGATTCGCCTTCTTTCTCTAATGATTTAATGAAACGTAAAAGCATTCGCGCTTCGCGCGGGAGGGGGGGAAAACTAAATTCAGACGAGGTTTATTTTCGAGAACGGTACAACGAATCGTCCTCCTTCTCTTATAATTTAATGAAACGTCAGAGCTTCGGCGCTTTGCGGAGGAGGGAGGGGTAAAACGCCCATCCCTGCACCCCCCCCCCCCCCATTACGTCAATGATGGTCACCATTACGTCCCAATATTTGGCTCGCATAATTTCAAATTTGGGCCCCCCCCCTAAGAAATCCTGGATCCGCGCCTGCACACGCGTATCGTTATGCCTCACATTGGTGTATTGCCTTTTGGTCTACAGCCAGTTCGTCTACTACCCAGTTGGTCTAACGAACATTTTGTTTACCTATCATTTGGTCTAATAACCATTTAGGCTAATATTTGTTTCGTCTAATCTCCAATAAGTCTAATTTTTACGATCTGTATGGTCTAATACTCATTTAAATAATCAAATGATTATATAGACCTTGTGGATGGTAGACTAAATGGGAAAAAGACTAACTGTTTTTGACCTCTACCTCTGAAATCTTTACATAGAACTGCTTGCAAAATGGAAACATTTCTAAGGAATTTGATAGTGTAGAGTTCTCCCTTACCTCCACGTCGTCGTTACCTCTGGCATTTTTAACTCCGGCATTTACTTCTCCTGCATTTACATATCCTGCATTTACACCTCCTGCATTTACACCTCCTGCATTTACACCTCCTGCATTTACACCTCCTGCATTTACACCTCCTGCATTTACACCTCCTGCATTTACATCCCCTGCATTTACACCTCCTGCATTTACACCTCCTGCATTTACATCCCCTGCATTCACATCCCCTGCATTCACATCCCCTGCATTTACACCTCCTGCATTTACACCTCCTGCATTTACACCTCCTGCAATTACATCCCCTGCATTTACACCTCCTGCATTTACACCTCCTGCATTTACACCTCCTGCATTTACACCTCCTGCATTTACACCTTCTGCATTTACACCTCCTGCATTTACACCTCCTGCATTTACATCTCCTGTATTTACATCTCCCACATTTACACCTCCTGCATTTACACCTCCTGAATTTACACCTTCTGCATTTACACCTCAATACCACAAGACAGACACATCTTCTGCATCAGATTTAGATGTCTTTATTTACTCACAATAGACTAAGAACATGAACATATAATCATCTCTATTCCACATAACGCCATACAGCCAAATAAGGTCTATACGACCACAGTGAATACAGGTCAGTACAATGTTTGCTAAATCCACCAACTACTTATTGGAACTCTTCACATGAATAAATGGATTTTTGTATGCAGCCATTAAGTTCCTATCTTTCCTACTCTATATACATTTTAACTCACACAAGTTTACTAGTGGACATTGAATATTGAACAATGTTTAATGAAAATTAGTTTCATTAAAGGGAACCGGTCATCCAAAAATTCTTGCAGAGATCATTTTGTTATTATTAATATCAATTTCATATTAAAGCCTGCAGAATTACCTTGTGTGTGAGTATGAATAAGATTGGTTGAATCACAAGTTGCTTCAACCTTTACTTTGATTCTTTATTTCAGTTTTCCCAAACCTGCAATGTCTCTTTGAAGAAATAATATTTAAACCTGATAGTTTGAAGAGAATATACTGCCATGGAACGGTAAACATACAAAGCACAATATTTTTGGTGAATGGTCCCCTTTAAGTATCACTCTGAATCAACTAACATCACAGAACATGACTTTAGAACCAAATTTGAAAGAAAAGGCACTGTCCTATTTCAACTCCAATTAATGAGGTAAGTTTCTTCAGCTATCAACTACATGTAGAGTCTATACAATACTATTCTGTTCCAACTATATATTTTTTGTTGTGTTCAGTGATAAAACCCTTACTTGCTTTTGCTTTCATTAGATTGCCTTTACATATCAATTTAATTTAAAAAATATTTATATGAACAAAAAAAACAATATTAAAAAGATGATTTCAAGAATAAATACAATATGATGGGAGAAATCTTTACTGCAAGGACCCTGTAATCATTCACTTTATATCATTATGGAAGACACCTTAACTGGTTTACAAAGTGCTCTATTTCAAAGTAATCTTCAAGAATTGGTTACATTTCCTAAAATGTCTAGAATAACCAACAATTCTCGCATCTCGCAACTCTATTTGCAAGATGAAGTTTAGTTTAAATCCGATCAATCAGTAAAGCTGTCACAATACTTCCATTATAATCAAACACATATTACACATGGATGTTCATCTGTTTGGAGCCAGAAGGGTATTGACTCTGTGTTAAAATAAACGAGTCAGTGCTCTTCTTTCTCCAAACAGGCGTATTACCCTTTCAATTAGGGCTGCCTTCAAGAGAAAGTTTCATAAAACTTGCTATCAATAACAAGTTACAATAATTGTTACAAGCTACTGAAATCTTTGCATTTGATTGGCTGTGAGCACATTTGTCACAGATCTGTGGCAGTTGTTATTGATAATAAGTTTAATGAAACAGGGTCCTGGTTAGGCGACAATTTGATCATGACAATCTGATGACGAGGTTTATATCCCATTTTCAATCGTTCTTGGAAAGAACTTTCCAGTTGAAACTTTGTGTGTTTCTCCCACTTCATAATTTTCCAGTTTTGTATTAATACCAAATGACTTTCAATTTATGTGACATCTTGATTGATAAAAACAAAAACTGAAAGAGATTTCCTGTACTTTATAACAAGTCATATAGGCATCTATGTGTATTTAACTTGCATGTGTATGGTAATGTATGGTAAGCTTCCAACTACCTATGGCAAATATTTTTTCACATGGTAGTGGCTATAGTATTTTGCTTATAACATCCAAAGAGCTAGGGTGTTAGACAAAAGAAAAATTCAAACTCACATTCTGGGACACATAAATGTCATGCAAACGTAATAAAAATTGGTTTGTTTACTTACTAACAGAGCCAAACAAAATATAAAGCAAATGGAATAAGATATAGGGTTATCATTTTGATTGCAATTTCACAGATTGCTGAGAGTTTAATTGTAAGTTTTGACAATTTCTGAACAAGTATGCCAAAGAAGGTCAACTGCACATATAGAACCTCTAGTCCCAAAACCTAGTTTGTTTTAATATGATTTAATAACATTTGATTGAAAAAGAGGCCATTAAGCATGCACAAACAAAATATACACAATATCTAGATTTGGTTAAAACATTTGCTTCTCATAGGAATAACAAAGTTCTACAACAGAAACCTACTATGTATTATCATGCCACATCTGACAAGGAATGCACATCAGAAAAACATACACGATTTCAGTAACAACAATTGCATAAATAAATGTAAACAAAATGTAGAAATCATATAACACAAGAACAAGATGAGTCACATCTGATTTTCAGTAATTAGAAAATAGAAGTATCCACGAAATGATAACACTAGTAGTCCTTAAATAGTTCCAAAATGAACACACCTACAAAATCTAGAATATCATTTATCATAGTTTTTCAATAAAGTATTTTTTCTTGATTAGAGGATAACTAACAAAACTTCTACATATCTCATATAACTGTAAGATGTCATCACATTTGGTGCCCTAACAAATAAAATTACAAGTAGGCCACAAATAGTAAACCTGCAGTATGGGAAATATTGAGTACAATTGGTTGTAAAGAACAGAGAAGCAGATGATGGATAACTCTAAATAGGAAAACATATATAATATGAAAACATAATGCACAGAAAGTTCGGGCAAATGAAGCAGAAGTATTTCTCATGAAAGCCCAGTAAATGTTGTGTTAACTTTCAAAGGAATCTTAAAATCTTAATAAAACCACAACACATTACTTTGGCCTAATAAAAAGGGTCTCCTTCATTAATGTAACAAACAGCATTCATCATAATAATAAGATAGGGTGTCCCTGAAAAAAAGGAAACCCAAGATTACAGGTGAATTACTTGATAAATCCAAATTATTTCTCAGTAAATATACACATGATTAAAAAGCCTATTTTCTCTTCTTTCACACCAAAAACATTTTCAATAAATCATGCATGACCAATAACAGACAGCATGTAGTGACAGTGTAAGTCACCCAAATTGTCCAATATCAAGATATAAAATGATTTTGAATTAATAACATTTTAAAATATATATATCTTTTCAAAACTCATATTTTCATCTTGCATACGAGACCTCAACCATGTGTCTTTAATACTGATTACAAATTGTGTCTCATTGGTCATGCATGATCCTTCCATTATAATTAAGGTATCATGTGAAAGATTAGAATATGAACTTTTGAATCATGTGCATTTACAAAAATTAATCGTCCCAAATCATTTCCTATTCTTTAAATAATTAATGAATTAAAAGATAAAGTCATTTGCTTACTTTTGACGATTGTATTCCCAACACTGCAACTTCAGACTGTCTGGTCTGAAATTGTTCATACATGTATGTGATTCATTGATCATATCATTGCTGTAATATGAAAGTAGAGAAATGGTGCAAACAGTACACGTACAAACATGTAATTTGGGATTCTTGAGTAAGTTATCTTTAAAATTTTGTTCCTTTTTTTCAGGTACACCCTGTATAGTGAGAAAATGACCTTTTCAATGCAATCCCGATTTTTGACAGAATTTTGGCAAAACAGATATAATGAAATACAGGTCAAATGGCCAAGATAATTTCATGCAGGCTAAGTAGAACTATGAAACATATTGCCAGAATCATGATGCTGGTAAAGGCTAATGTCAAAACTCTTCCTTTCTATAACTGCTTTTCAGTGCTAAATATAATAAATGTAAAATGAGAAACCATGCTGACATCCTATTTGTACGTATGTTTTGTAGAGGTTGTGGTAGTTGAAGTTGTTGCACCATTGTGAAATACCGGTACCTTACAAGATTTTGGAACGCATGTCTTGCTACTAAGTATTCTTTCATAATTTTCCTTACTTGCTGAAACAAAATGATTGTCACTGGAAAATAAAACCCACATTCACTCTTTAAAGCTACATTCCACATCAAAATTCATCTTTAAATAGATTTTCCTACACTTTCTTGTCTAGTCTACAAATATATAAATTTAAAAATCTAACCTGGTATAAATTGTGACATGCATGGACTAGAAAGACAACAATCACAAGAGACCTATTCTAAACCTATATCATAACAAATGAAGGATATACCTACCCAATTGTATACCAGACTCAACTTGCTCTGATTGGAGTCTCGGAGAATATGTGTCATATAAAATGATAATCCAATATGTTAAATAGGAACCTTATGTCATTATATTACATGAAAACTCCCCCCCCCCCCCAATAAAAATAAGGATAGAATTAAAACAAATAAAAAATGCTTTAATACTATGTGTACGTGGTATCAGATTGAGAGCTAAGCTGAATTTCTGTCAATCAATTCTAGGACCTCTAGAACTACATAATACAACATCACACTCTCAGTGAAGCTAGTAAAAGTAAGGGTAAGTTTCTGGATATTCAATAAAAACATGCAATCAGTGCCTCAGTGGAAAAAGAAAAGCATAAATCTGTCTATGCAATGGAAGGACATTATTTATAACATTAAGATATATACAATACAAAATAAAATCAAGGTAAAAAAAACCACAACAAAGAAACATCGCAGATTGAAGCAAGTTTGAAATAGAACCTTTTTTAATGTGTGTGTCTTCATGGTGGAGACAATACTGTTCCTTGATACTACACAAAATCCTGAGATGAGAAAAAATGTAACAATAAATATAGAGCAAATGTAAAAAGGGATTTACACTCTATAATCAAAGTACTGCATCTTAACCAGTTTGTCCTATCTATGTAAAATTAGGTATAGATCACTCTAGCTTCTAACATGTTTGTCATTTAAATATGTTTATATTTAACTATCATTCACAAAAAAACATTTTCACGTTTGCACACTTTACATGTGATTATTACACTCATTTTCTTCATTTATTAGAAGATGTTTTTGACTTTTATCATATCTTCTTTTCAACCATCTAAGCAATCATTAACAATGATCTCAACTGTTTGAATGAGATGGCACTGTAATGATGACTGAAGTAGAATATTGGGTGAGGGGAACATCTTGCTTGCAGCATTGAATCAACGACCCCTGACAGATGTAGTCTTGAAACAAGTTTAGAACGGGATGAAGTTTGGTGGATACTTGACAGGAAGCCAGTTGACAGCATGTTCTACAATGTGATCCCATCCTAAAGACTTGTACACCTATTCAAAGAAAACCAAAAATGAAGCATGACACATTTCCAATAGGCAAATATCCAGAGAGTCTAAATATTCATTTTTCAAGAAGTACATTGGAACCTCTTTATAAAGCGCTCTGATGTAACAAGGTATCTCTTATAACAATTTGATTTTGCTGGATCCCGCTCTTTTGTTTTTGTGCCCTCATATAACAAGGTACTTTCCATGGTCTAAGGATTTTCTTATAACGAAGTTCCACTGTATCATAAAGTTTTCCTAATGCCTCAGCCACACCTTTGTGTATTTTGCTTGCGAATTTATGGTGAGCCGTTTTAACATTTACTTTTATTTCTTGATATCAAGAAATGATTTTCTGTTGTAAAGCAATGGTAATTCTTGATATCAAGAATTCATTTGTTGATATCGAGAAATAGAAATAAATGTTAAAACGGCTCGCCATAAATATGCAGCAATACGCAAGCCAAATACGCAAAGGTGTGACTGAGGCATAAAGCATGCTTTCATATCAACAAAATCAACAACAACAATAACAAAAGCAATAATCATCATGAGCAGCAAGCATACCTCTATAATCCTAAGTTCACCATCCTTAGTAGGTCTAGATTCCATCTCTTGTTGTTTGAGCATGCACTTGAGCCTTCGTCCTTTGTGTTTGCTGACCTGAGCATGTCTGGTAGTGAAGAGTAACACCTACACAAAACAACAATCATAGATACAATCATAGATAGATACAATCATAGATACAATCATAGATACAATTGTAGATACAATCATAGATAGAATCATTGATACAATCATAGATACAATCATAGATAGATTCAATCGTAGATACAATCATAGATAGAATCATTGATACAATCATAGATAGATACAATCGTAGATACAATCAAAGATAGATACAATCGTAGATACAATCATAGTATAGATACAGGTAGGATTTTGTATTATTGCATAAGCAAAGAAAACTGAAAATTCACACAAAAAGTGGTCTTTGTAGACAGGTTCCTTCAGTACATGTTTCAATGAGAAACCATTTTCAAGGGAAACAAAAAACGTGCTTGTTGTAGACAGGTGATCACTTATGCTATGGTCACATTACCCAAAAGTAGCCTGCTCGGCTGCCGAGCGGCGAGTTTTTAACAAATTCTGCCCGGCGGCTGCCCGGCCACCGAGTGGCGGCCGCCCAGGCACCGCTCGTTTTTAGGGCATCGCTCGGTCGCCGCTGATGTTTTAGCGCGGAGTTAAAATTTGGACGGCGCCTGCTCATTTTTCACTCGCCGCCCAAAATATGCTCGGTGCCTGGGCGGTCGCCGCCCGGGCACCGACCTAATTGCTGGGCGATGCTTAATTCCAGCAGTGACCGAGCAGGCTACTGATCGGTCGGTCGCTGCTCTGATTTGTGACCATAGCTTAAAGCAGGTTTGACTGTATTACTATTATTATTATATACAATGAAACATGTATGTAAAGACCACTCAAGAGAAACCTGAAAAGTGGTCCTTACAGACAGGTGGTCTTTTATGTACAGGTTCCTTTAGTACAGAATTCAATGAGTAACCATAAGTGGTCTTTACAGACAGGTAGTCGCTTAAGCAGGTTCGACTGTATTTCACTAGTTATCGATGGTAAGAAGAGAAAGAGATAAAAGGGAGAGCACCTCAACATCATGAATCACTTAGACTTTGAATGACACAAACAGGTGCGACCCCCAAAATGGCTAATCATATCTACATGGTCTCTATGAACATCCTAGATGAAAAATGCCAATCTATCATATCTATCACAAGAAAATAAACGATATCAGGGGCTAAAATACCTTTTTTTCTTCAGCATCAGCCCATTTCAAGAGTTCTGTATAAGTATGTTCCATCTCATCTTTGAGTGCCATGTCTTCATCAGGACATGTTGAAGAGCTGACTTCTGATGGTACAGTGACCGATGTTGTTGTGGATGTGGTAGGTGTTGTAGATGAAGTGGTGGCGGTGGCAATGGCGGCGGCCGCGGCTGTAGTAGTGATGGCAGTAGAAGAATCCTTTTCTACTTGGTTCGTCTCAGCTGCAGCTAGAAGCTGATCTGCCAGAGCAACGCCCTTTAGACATAGTGCTGATACAAGATGATGTTTCTGCTTCTCCATTTCCCTAGTAACCGTAAGATTGAAAAGCCATCAGAATATTATCAACACAAAACTATGGGACTATTTAATTTTCCTATTGTCAATTTGGATTTACATTGCATTAGTTGTTCATAATATGTTTTGGTAACAATATTTTGTCTTGATCTTTAAATTTATATCACATTCAATATTTTACTTCATGAGCCTCAAATGTCATCAATTTATCCTCCTATGCTTACAAACAACTTTGACAAGCTCAAAATTCAAGTGAATCAGTCAAAGTTAAATGAATGAATGAAAGAATGGATTTATTGAACACATGAGGTTGGCATGTTGACCAGACGGTAGGATTACTCCCCAGGGAGTGGAGATGGTGCACATTGTGTGTGAATGAATCCGGTGACCGGGGTAATTAAATCTGTAAAGCTATTGGAGACGGCATTTTGTATTAAGCGCTATATAAATCTACATTGTTATTGTTTTTAAAGGGGATCTAAGATGAAGTTGCAACCATAAAACACAGATATACAGAAGAAAAAGCATGGATGGAATGACAATAAAACCCAATGGCAAAGGCAGAAATAGATGCAGAATTTCTAGCAGTAACACCAACTTACTGTTTTATGCTGACAGCATCCGGTCTTGTGTCATTCTTTACTGCTACAAACATAGCCAACTCGGATTGGTCAATCAAAGAAACAACCTGATTGGCAGCTTCTACGATGTCTTGAAGGTTTTTGCTTCTCTCCTACGCAAAGAAAAGAACAACATTTAGAGCTTCCCTTCTAAATTCAAGGATGCAACTTTACTTTCTCTTCAGGTAAAGACAATGAGATCACACTCAAAATAAAGATTGTCAACTAAATTATTCATACCCTGTGTAAATTAGATGTTTTGAGTGTTTTTCTTCAGCCCAAAAAATGAAATGTAGAGTGGTTGAATTAGGGCCTTTGTTGAATACTTTTAGATGCCAGCTTTAAGATGTCACATAAATGAGGACAAATATATTTTTCACATACTTAAGAAATGACAAAACTTGGTAAGGGTATACAAAATTTACCGGTAGTTGTTAACTGTACATGCATAAATAAACTGAGTTTCAGTACACATATTTTGTTTTCATTTTAAGGTATTACAGGCTTGTTCATATAGAAAGTGGTAAACCGTCGCAGGTTTTAAAAAAAATGTGTAAATGAATGGCAACTGCACGCAACAGAGTGGAGTCCAGCATGTACTCACTGAGCTCTGTTTCATAACATAAAGAAGTGTGAAGCGTATTACACTTATGTCACCCTAATAATATCTGACAAGGTTTACCCCTTCATATCTGAACGAGGATTAAGGGGTAGTAGAGGTATCACTCAACTTCTGAAATCAATGGCCACTATTGCATCAATGTAATACATTTATTCAATAATGTTAAAGGTACTATGTCCCATTTGCAGGCCAAAAAAATGAAAAAGTTAAATTCCAACTGCATTTGAAAGACAATACTAAGTTAGAACTTACCTATAAAAGGTGGGGCTTGAAAATGTCTTCAAGTGGGAAAATAACGACTATTAGTTGTCAAATCGACTTTAGGGCTATAGAGCCCAAAAGTAATAGTCTTGATTTTCAGACAATTGTACCGAATGGTCATACGTTTTATGCTGCACAAAGATTCAATCAGTTTAATCTTGGCCATCACAAGAAGTGGGTTATTGATGTAGACAAATGCTCATGTATCCTTTACAACTCTTTTCATGTATGTTATTACCAAAGAAGGAAAAAAGCCAGTCATTCACTCAATAGTGTCTGACAGTGAAGTCTAGCAAGTAATTGGGTTTCCTTGCATAATTTGAATATGAGGACACTGCTAACGTTTAAATTTCACAGATATGACATACATGACATATTCATAATTCCTGCAAAGTTCTACAGAATTTGAGGTTGGCTGCAAAAGGGACATAGTACCTTTAAATAGTTTTTTTGTGCAAAATACTTTTTTGTGTGTCAATACTCCTTTCAATACTCTTGTTGCAGGTGTCATGGAAAGATAAAAAGACAAATGTGTGGGTCCTGGAAAAGATTGGAACAGACTTGACCATAAGAAGGGGAATCATGGAAAGAAAACTAAACTATTTTGGGCACATTGTTAGGAGATCTGAAGGTATTGAGAAGCAAATACTACAAGGAGCAGTCGAAGGAAAATGGGGTAGAGGTCGTCCACCAATATCTTGGACTGATGATATCAAGAAAGTGTCTGGACAAGGAATGAAAGGTGCAACACAAGTGGCAGGTGAAAGAGTTGCATGGCGTGCTCTCGTGAAGACCACAGCAGGGCTTTACAGCGCCACCTGAAGTTGATGATGATGACTCCTTTCATTGAGAAACAGCTATGCCTAAGTAAGGTTCAGTATATTTGCCTGTGTTCGTTGATGGTATTACCTTCTGATTTTCTTTCTTGTTCAATTGAGCAACATAGAGAGGTAGATGCGTGGGAAACTGCTCACTAAGCTCCTTGTACAGCTCATCACCTTCAAGTCTGATGATACACAAACAAGCAAAAAATTTACATTTTGTTAAACGTTAAAGAAAAACTAGATGGAACTTCGACAGCGCGCAGTCGAAAATGATGCCTCCGTCATAGAGCAATTTTACAAACCAAAACGGAAGAAATTTTTCAAATTCAAGTTCAATTTTAATCCATTAACATGTTCTCAGAATATCGTGATTACAAGCAATTTCTCATATACATATATGACCCTTTGATCTTTGACCTCATGACCCTAAAATCTAATCAGTTCATTGGCTCTGCAAGATGTCCTGAGTTAAATAGTAATCCATCTGTCAGTTCTAATGAGAATGCGTTCACAAGCTATTTTTGCATACATAATGAGCCCATGACCCTTGGCCTGATGACCCAAGAATCTACTCAGTTCATTGGCTCTGCAAGATACATACATGATCTAAGTTCGGCAGAAATCCATTAATCTGTTCTAATGATAATGCGATCACAAGCTATTTTTGCATACATAATGAGCCGCATGACCTTTAACCTTGACCTCATGACCCCAAAATTTAATCAATTCATTGGCTCTGCAAGTAACATACATAACCTAAGGTTAGCAGGAATCCATCAATCGGTTCTTGAGATAACGCGATCACGAGCTGTTTTTGCATACATAATGAGCTCTGTGACCTTTGACCTCGTGACCCCAAAATATAATCAGTTCATCAGCTCTGCAAGATACATACATGACCAAAGTTTGGCAGGAATCCATAAATCTGTTCTTCAGATAACGCGATCACAAGCTGTTTTTGCATACATAATGAGCCCTGTGACGTTTGACCTTTGACCTTGTGACCCCAAAATCTAATCAGTTCATCGGCTCTGCAAGATACATACATGACAAAAGTTTGGCAGGAATCATTCAATCGGTTCTTCAGATAACGCGATCACGAGAACGGGATGTACGGACGTACAGACGTACGGACGGACGTACGGGCGTACGGACAGACGGACGGACAACCCAAAAACATAATGCCTCCGGCTACTTCGTAACGGAGGCATAACAAGAAAAAAAGGAATGGTTTCATTATTCTTAACCAAAGGCCCCATAGCTAATCTTTAATTTAATTTAATTGGAATAACATGATCATAATGGTTGAAGAAATCAACTCAAAGGCAAGTCAATACCCTAATTCTATAATGCCTAATGAGTCATGAATTTGTTTGTTTATTGTTTAACCTGACTGCTAAGAAATCATGAGACTTAGCAACTAGTTACTTGTAACTAAGAAAACTCAAAAAGTTTGATTCGTTTGATTTGATTTGATGTTTGATTTATAAGACGGAGCCCTGGGCTGGATTTGAACCCTTGATCTATTGTACAACAGGCAGATGCTTTACCAACCGAGCCAATTGGCTCCAAGAATGCTCATTCAAATGGCAACGTCACAATGAGGTTGCATTGAATTGAACAGGACAAGGACAAGCAGTGCTGTAGCTCAACTGCCGTATATACAAAATATGAACACCAAACCAAAATGTACCAAAACATGATGGTTGAACAGACCTGTTTACGAACATATTCAAATTTATGGATGTTTCATTCCTAGGGACCTAGTGACGAGGTTTCCATTAACCTGTTATGAATGAATCAATTACAATACTTGGAATCCAGTCTGCATACATTACTTCTTGCTATGTCGGGTATGGCTCAGGCAAGCTTTCACATTGTCAAGAACAACCTGTCTTTAAACAGTATGCATCTAATTTGAAGATGTTAGTAGACGGTCTATAATGGCACTATGAACAAGAAACTTACTTTGATAGCCAGCTGATCTTCATATCCCTCGTTGCTTCTGCAAACTCCTCTTCTTTAGTCTTCTCCTTTTCTTTGGCAGATTTCTCTGGTTTGGGTAGATGGGCCTTGTGTGGTGATTGGGTCAACACATACACAAATGGATAGGTGTCCTGGAGAAAAAAAGAAAAAGAAAAGGGACATCTGTTATGTTACACGTAGTTCCATTATGATTACTGTTCATTACAAGGTCATCGATCTTGTTAAAATGTGCTTGATAACTAATGAAACATTTCTAGTGACTCTATAATCAAATGACTTCGAGAGCAGCCAGTATGTCTTTGAGACAATGAAAAAGTGTATCCCACATATATAAAGCTTAGTCCTGTTCATAAATAAAATGGTAAACAAAAGGATATAAATTAATACAAAATGTTACAATTTTTGCTTCTACATGTATGACAAGTGGCAAAAGCTGCATGTGCAATGACCCCTATGCATACTCACCATTGATTCTGTATGTTATAGGATGATACTTGTCTCGTCTATGTTTGAAACAGTGGTTTTCATTAAACGGATTACAATCTCTTTTCAGAATGGGCCTTTAGGGAGGATATTGAAGAGACATACCAACATAACTATCCCACATTATAGTCTCTTTCAGATATGACCTGAGAGCGTTTTCATTGTAAGTATGCAAGTGTGGAAGAACATCGGATAAAAATTGTTCCCTGAAAAGCATGGCTTTTCAAATGCCTTAATATTCTAAATATGGTATGTAACATCATACAAATCGGGACAGATTTTTATGCCACATGTTTGTGTAGTCCCATATATATATATCTTCCTGTGTACAGTGCTTGTTACTTTACCAAGACTGGGTCAAATTTATTATGAATTTGATGACTCCAGAACCTTGCAGTACACACCAATACTTACATGCTACACGATCAACTTTTTCTGATCCGTTCCACACCTTTTCTTTCACAATGCAATCGCTTGACCAGAACTCAACTTTATCTTTCAATGCATGTGTTTTAAATTAACAGGACCGACTTTATTTCAAGAGATTTAGTGGCTACGGGTATCTTTGTCTCAGATTCTAAACAAAGTCCTGGATTCAGCTCTTGCTGCAATCATGATTATAAACCTTTGGGTCAGTCAGGAATCCCATGAAGTTTACAAGCCGATCGCCAGTCTGTTTATCAAGATATTTATGATTGGAATTCAAAATTTCAAAAACCGTTTTCCCAAAGGTTTTGATCACACTACAGTCTATTGCGGAAAATGAGTATGGTAAAACCAATCACTCAAAGATTTTTACTTTTTTAAGGCACTTCATGATCATTTTAAGTACACTTTTTCAGGACTTCAATGTTTCACGCTGATAACACGTAGGGCATGCATCTCAGATTTGGCATCGTTAAACAATACCTTTAAGACTCTGGCTTAGTTGTATCATATCACTCATAACATACAGTAGTATGCTTTTCCCACACATTATTTATTCATATATCAATACCATACCTTAGTAAGTTATCTTTTTTTCCTTTTCTATAGGAAATAATCTGTACAAATCTGTATTTCATTATAGCTGTAAAGAGCTGCATATAGAGACTTCCCAGTCTATTTTGCACTTTAAAAGCTAATCTTCATCATTTTATACCCACTTGACTGTCAGACTGACATGTGAATTTACTTTTGTGTGGGTACATGTGTATGCAGTATTTTGTATGTATGTGTATGTGTGTGTGTGTTGTGTGTTGGTATGCTGACTGTATCATATTTAATATAATTTGTTTTATGTGGGGCCCTATTTATAATCAATTTGCTTCTTTGTGGTCCTGGCCATATGTTTGCTTTGTATTTTGTATGTTGTATGTATTCTAGTTTCTATTGCATGTTTTGCTTTAACAAGCATTTGGTTGAATAAATTACATCCAATTATTAAATTAAATTTCATCCTTTGTCATGCAGAATACTACACATGGTTTAGTGGTAAATGGACACACATATATATCAACAGAAAATGACTAGTACCAAGACAGGACCACATGTGTAAGAGGATAGGCTCATGCAACACACCTCAACGTATAACAACTTTGTTATCCTAAAAATTTACATGCATACATGTAGGTGAGCACTTAAATTGGGAGTATCTGGCAATTATTTTTGTTAAATCTATATAGAACAAATAAATTCTGAATACCTGGTAAGTTCCATTTCATATAACTTTGAAGTATTTCTGACAAAATCACTTTCAATTACCTAAAATCTTCCAAAAAAAATCAAGCCATGCACAAATACTTTCATCAGTTTCCACTTTCTAAGGCCAAAAAAAAAAAAAATGTTTGGTTGTCCTCGATTGCTTTTCTGGAGTAGGGGCGGGCGGGCGGATTTTTTTTTTTTTTTTTTTTTTTTTTTTTTTAAACTTTATTTTTTTTGTGTCTTTTTTTTTTTTTTTTTTTTTTTTAAACTTCATTTTTTGTGTGTCTTTTTTTTTTTTTTTCCCATTTTTTTTTTTTAAATAGTTTTTTCCCCATAAAAATCAAAATCATTGGGATTGTCAAGCATTTAAACAAACAAGGTCTATAAAACTCTTTAATATGGTAAAAGACCAGTTAAATGTACAATGAATATCAAGACCAACACAGAAAGTATTTTTGGCTTTGAAATACAGCACCTTTTAAATCTCCACTGTACTACTTATAGCTACTTGCGCCCTCTATGTAGCAAACAATGCCTAATCGGTGACCATTGGTCCCCCATGATCCTCTTTATCTTATATTAACTGAGAGCTGATTTGATGAGATAACCACCTGTCCAGCGACCTTGCAGGGTGGTCTAATCCCTCCTGTAAACTAGTACAGATGGGCTTTAAAATGAGTTTAAGAATGCTCAGAACCTGATTTGAATGACGTCATTTTGACATAGAAAAATAAAAATGGCAAGTTTAATAAATACCTAATTGCGTACTGAAAAGACAAAACTGGCAACGGGACGCATTTTTATCCTTGCAAATGCATAAAATGGTATGTTTGGCATTTTAAGATTGCTCCCCCCCCAAAAAAAAAAAAAAAAAAAAAAAAATGAATTTAAAATATTTAAAAAAAATGGAATTAAAAAAAAAAAAATGAATTAAAAAAAAAAAAAAAATGCGAGCGGCCCGAAAATGACGAGCGGGCGGTCGAGGACAACCAAATGATTTTTTTTTTTGGGCCTAATGGGGGAAGAAAAAAAGCTCATACCAATGTTATAATATTCATACATCTTTGAGTTGTAATTAAAATATTATGTCAGGAGTTTCAAGAAACAGTTTTGGCCGTACTAAATTTCATCATGTAATCTCCGAACTTAAAAAAAAAAACTGAATATATTTTCTGTAGTATAGACTTACAGGCTTTAATCCCAAGTTCCGTTTGCCCTCTGACCCCAAGCCTGCTGCATGACCTCTCTTGCCCTTTACCTACAAAAGGTCAAAAGGTTAAAGGCCAAATGGAAATGAGGGTACAACACATGTCACCTCAAAACATACTCAGCAGGCATTAAATGTATTAACAATCATGCAAATCAGATCAAGCTATGTCGTCTGACAGACCGAGTTCACATAAATGTCAGTTACAGCATATTAGAATGCACACTTTAAAATTAAAATAAACATCAAGCCCACAACAAATGTTAATTTGTCCAAGAAAAATCCATGCTACAATAAAGTTACAATGAGCAATAGTTAACATTTGCAATCTACATGCATGTTCCCAATTATCGGTACTGATTTTAATCACATGAATGTCTTGAAATATCATTCGGCCAAGGTCACAAATTCATGTTTTTGCTAGTTTTTCATGCTACATTTTGATGATCTCCGTTACAAGTGGACAGCTAGTTCTATTTGCCACAGTTTTCCCGTTCATAGACAGTGTTTCCCTTTGGGAATCAAACTAACAATGTCTACAATGTACTTCACAGGAAATCTGGTGATGTGGTTGCAACCTTATCTGTATAAAGTGTAAAATAACAACTTGTTTCATATGTTTACTGGAGGTACAATATTATAAAGCAGGTTATTGGACTTTATTACTATTCTGCACTTTCTAGTGCACACTCTCCACTCCCAAGGGAAGCATTCCAGCCAATCACTTGGAAGCATTCCAGCCAATCACTTGGAAGCATTCCAGCCAATCACTCGGACCGAGTACCAGATTCTACCCGATTCTGAAATCCAGAACCGAGGAGTCGATTCCAATCTCTAGAGAGTCGATTACTCGAACACGTCGGTTCCGGGAGGAAGAGACTCAGTTCCGAGACTCCCAGACCCGATTCTTCGGCGCTGGAGTCGATTCCACAGCACCGAAAATGAGAGCTGAGCCTCTCGACTCTCTCAAAGCAGAATGTATGCGATCTATATGAGCGCACATAGCTTACGCAGGGAAATGGCAAGGCGTTGGAGGTCAAACATTCTTTAGCAAATAAACATGATGCTGTCCAGTATACATGTGTGAAATTCCAATCTTTGTTCATGCTTTCTAATGGAACCACTTTTCTTTTTCCCAAGCAATTGCTCTATACTCTTTATTTGATTTTTCTGTTTTCTTTTCTCTACTGACGTTTTTATTTAATTCATGTGACAGGTGCAGAATATTGTTCGTACATATTGTTTGTTATTTCAGTGTTTATAATTATGTATTATCCTTTTGTTTACGTTCTTTTCATGTACATACATGATTTTTTTGTTTTTAATGTTATTCATGTTTATCTGCAGCTTTGTTCACTTTTTGTTTTTGTTTACTCGAATATACTTACCTTGTGTAAGCAGATAGCCATTTCAAAGTTATGTGAGGTGGCTGGACGCCAATTTTGTGGAGTCTGTTGCTATATGTTACAACAATTTTCAGAATACCAACTTTATCTTATCTCAAAGATACAACAATATTAGAGATAACACAGGGTTCAGAATACCACCCCTGGGCCCATATTCATTATAAAACCATACTAAGCCAGTTGCCAACAACATATAAGTTGTAGCAGCCAAGTTAAAATCCCTAGTTACCAACTATGGAGTAGCCAACTTGGGCAACTAGATTGGAACTTGTCATTGTATGCCTCCTGGTGGAGTAAACGCGAGTGCAATAAATGACACGACAAATGCCAAGTGCTGTCTCACCTACGTCTCGCTCATATGAAATATATGCCATTTCAGGCTTTCAGCAGTAACTTCAGGATGTCAACTCTAGTCCCGGCGGTTTACACTTAGCAATATTGGCAATATCGCATAGACTTTATTCCTGGAAAATTGGAGGACGTCACTTTAGAATGCTATCCCGAACTTTACTCTATACAAGTGAGGAAACCAATATTCATATAAAAAATAACAGATACAAAGCAATCTAGAAAAATTCAGCTCTCTGTATTATATCCCTCAAGGGAAATGTTCATCAACTGATATAACTATTGACCTGGTGACCCACTTCAAATGTTCCTCGTAAGGTACATATGAGGTTTGATAAAACTGTAGACCTGTTGATCTTTGACCTTGGTCAGATTTGACCCACTTTTTTAACTTGAACTGCATCTTCAAGAGATGTACCTGTGGTAATGATTTGCTGATCTTACCTCAAAGATATAGAAAGTTATTGCATGTACAGTGTTTTTCAATGAAAGTTCATTGATATTTTGACCTTTGACCCATTTTTTTTAAATTGCAAAATATTTCCAGGGTAGCAAATTTTCTTGTTATGCAATTGTAAGAAAAACGTTCAAGAGTGAAAATAGACTACCGACTACAAAGCAACTCACATATGAAAGCAGGGCCTACCTGAAAATGAAAAAGTAACCTGAAGAATGACTTGTTTTGTTTACTTACCTTCTTCCCGAGCTCACTCTTTGCGAATGTGACTTGTCCCGTTAGAATCTGTCCCAAGCTGGCACCCTTTGGTAGTTTGTCATCAGGTATTGGTGGTACAAAGACAGGAACGGAGCCACCTCGTGGTACAGTCATGGTGGAACCAAACTTAGCTTTGCCGTTGAGGGCACCATTGACTGTTTGATAGACGTCGACAGAGAGACTGGATGAGAGCTTCTGATCTATGAGTAGTACCATGTCTTTGAGTTTATCTAGCATCTCCTTCCTATCATGTCTGACCTGAAGACGTAGTGTGTAGTCTCCCTTGTCAAGCTTCAATGTGTACTGTAATCACAAACACAACAACAAATATGCGTCTCAATATCCAATCATGATAAACAGTGATGAATTCAATTCATTTCAGTTCCACAAAACTATTAAAAGAACAGCCTGGTAAAATGTGTACAACAATGCAAAAAAAACATTGAATTAATACAATTTATAGTAACATAAACATGGAATAAAGAAAGATACATTCTTAACACGCTACTTGAGTACTGGGGGGGGGGGGGGGGAGGGGACTAGCATAGGCCCAAGGTCTATCAAAGGCTGATCCCCAGCGAGGTTGGGATAAGAAATAATCAAGCTAATAAATTACAAAATCATTTAGAACAAAATAACAGACAATGCAAAACCATAAAAACAGAGTAGCAAAAACAACAAGAATGATCCTATAATCTTAGTAACTTACTAAAGAAAACATAAATACTGTGACCTGCACAAAGTTACTGATTGATTTAATGGTCATGAAGAAAATAATTCTATGAATTTCAGGAGAAATGGTTTTCACAAACCAATAAATGTTTGTATAACAATAGTTAATATACCGGTATCACTTATTTTGTTTAAACATGTACAATTCCTCAGAATTAACTGGATGACTTATCCTTGATGACCATTTAGAGATACATAGCTTAGAAATTTGTAAGAATGGTGAGGAGTAAAAAAGTTTTGCATAACCACAATCCGAATTTCATCAAAGAAGATCTGTTTTCCATTCCTGGTACACATAGGCGTAAAATTGAATAAAAAATTGTAATAGGACGGTGAAGCAAAAGATTATTACCTGATGTGGGTATGCATACCCTAGCATGCATACCCTAGCATGAATATTGAACTCGTCTTCGACGTGCAATGTATACGAGCTGATTGCAATATTTCTGATATACAACTCAAGAGCAGCCAATATTATATAAATATATCACTTATTTTGTTCAAGCATGTTCAAACATGTTTAATTCCTCAGAGTTATCCTGATGAATGACATCATCTAAAGGAACATAACTTACTAATTGTTAAGAACATTGCAACAAGTTTCAATAAAATAAAACAACCCAACATTGATTCAAAATTGTGATGAGATGGTGAAGAATTCACGGACTGCCTCCGTAATGTAAGATAGATAAAAGGCAGTGCCAGACAGAGCCAGTTATCTAAATAATAGTTACTGATATCTAGATAATTGGCTCTCTGTCATCAATAATCCCGCAAAAAATCCTGTGAAAAATCCTATAACGAAACAAGAAAATTCTCCCTTGAAAGGAATTTTTCACAAGAATTTTAGGCGGGATTCTTTTGTCTGTCACCAATATTGAAATAATCCCTTTAAAGGTCAGTGTAAGGTCAACGTTTGACTTATGATTGGCTAGCATATGGTTGTTAACGTGCTATCATAACCTGCGCACAATTATATTAACGCGCATTTAATGAGACGCGCTAATCGTGCATTACCTTTGATTGAACCGGGTATGTCACAATGCTATTCTACCTGAACATTGCATGCGCACTGGCCCATCAATTATCTAGATAATTTAAGTTGGATCGGGAAAATTGTGTGTGACATCGCGTAAAGAGAGGTGATTATTACCTGATGTGGGTAGGCGTCCCCTGATCCCATGTAACGTTTGTTGCCATCAAACAGCATCCAGAGCTGACTCTCATACTCGGATTCATACAACAAATCACTCAGCAAGGGACAGTTGGGTGTGATCTCAGACGTTTTACTCTGTACAAAAAGACAATCAAACAACACATTATGATGTGATCATACTCAGATTCATACTTTATAAGCACTGTTCCACTAACCATGGATAAATAAACCTGCAACGTCAGGGGAGATTATCAACTCTCTTATTTGTCTTTCATTACATGTAAAAATTCTATCAGAGCTAGCAAGTAACCTTAAAATAAATACTAGTCCAAAATTTGATTTATAAAATTTATTTACTTAATTTTGGAATTGGAATAAATAGAAATGAGTGGAACAATGAGCGGACTATTATAATAATAACATTGTGTAGATTGCTACCAGAGAAACAATAACATAGTCTTGCCTTGAAAAACTTGCAAAAATCACTTTACAAAAAAAGAAATTTTCATTTCCAAATTAATCTATTTCACTACGATTACACAATCCCCACATTTGAAATACGGTACATGCAACATTATACTGAGGAAACGTAATCAGTTACCTGATGGAAGTTATAGGTCAGGATGAGTTCATAGATTTGCCTGCCCTTTGGTAATACATCCCTTGAACCGAGAGGACGCAACTCACATTCATTAGGCCTGTAAAGAGTCAAACAGAATCATAATAATAATGTAACTTATATCGCGCCAAATCCACTCTGTGGAGTGCTCAAGGCGCGTGTAAACAGGAAAAACGATCAAGACTTGAAAAGGAATGTTTTGAGATGAGTTTTGAAAGAATCAGAGGATAAACATTTTTTGATGTCTTCAGGAAGGCCATTCCATAATTTAGGACTAGAGTATGCAAATGATCTTTCCCCCCACGTTTTGGTAATTTTGGGGGTCACAAAAAAATTGGAAGTGGATGAGCGTAGAGGTCTTGCAGGAGTGTAGTTTTGGATTAGAGAGATAAGGTATTGAGGAGCAGAGCCGTGAATGCAATGAAAGGTAAGCAACAAAATTTTGAAAACAATGCGATCTTTTACTGGGTACTGGGAGCCAGTGTAGCGACTGCAAAACTGGGGAAATGTGGGTACGCTTGGTGGTCAGAGAAACAATACGAGCTGCAGCGTTTTGAAGCTTCTGGAGCTTGGACAGTAGATTCTGGGGTAGATTGATTAGGAGGGCATTGCCAAAATCAAGACGGGAGGAAATCAGAGCATGAACTAATTTTTCGGTGGCAGACTTGGACAAATATTTACGAATAAAACCGATATTACGCATTTGGTACCTTACTGATCTACAAATATTAAAAACTTGGTTAGACATTGTCATATGTGAGTCAAACATGACACCGTGATTGCGACACGTTTGTGACAAGTGAATTATGTGGCCAGAAAATGAAATGCAATTGATATTAACTTTACTAAGCTGTACTTTGGAACCAAATATAAGGAATTCACATTTGTCTAAATTTAATTTCAAGGTCACATTACAAAGATATAACTATGAAATACTTGTACAATCCTACTACATTTGCCACTCTCCACCCAGGTGTTAAATGGGTACCGGTAGTAAGAAATTGCCTGAATGCGGTGAGAATTGATATAGGTAGGCTAGCAGAGCCGGGGTAGTAGTGGAGAACCTTAACAGAGCTGCCAACCTTGTGCAACCAAAAAAAGGAACCATGATGGCAAAAAAAGGAACTCATTAAAACGAATCTTACAACCTCACCCGACACACTTCCAATGCAAAAATATCCATTCCTCATGCTATTATTTCCATATTAGGACCTATAGTTTATTTACTAGTAGGTAGTTTTAAAAAAATATTTTTGGCGTTTCATTCTTTTTGAGAATATTCACGCCTTTCACTTTTTTTCCTTTCTTTTTCGTTTACTATTTGTTAATTCGTACCCTTTACAATTCTCTATAGAAGATTTCTTTTAAAGTAGTGTTTTTAGGGCATTTGGTTGATGTTCGGTGTGTGCAAAAGAAACAAAAAACAAAAAACGTACTACCGTAATTTTGAGAAAAAAAACAGACTAATTCCGGGAAAAACGTAATGGTTGGCAGCTCTGCCTTAATCATCTTGTGTGGTGGATATGTGCGCTATAAAAATATCCAATATTATTTTCATTACTTGTGCAATTTTCTTAATCAGACCTTCTAACGGTTTAATCAATGTGCCCATCCAAGCATGGAAGTTCAAAACTCGAACTTCATTGATTTTGGTAGAGTTTTAATTGTCTTTGAATTTGATATACATTTTCTTATATTTTATTGACAGTTTCTGGAGAAAATTAAAGGGAGAGGGTCGTCAGTTTCAATGTGCTAAAGGTCATAATTTGCAGACACCAGACTTGGTGGAAAGATTCTTAATGGGTGTTCAAGTCTGCACACAGCAAACCTGTAGTCCAATCCACATAGACCCCCTAGTCTTCAGGTAATGGAAATGTGTGATAATGACTTTAACATATGGGGGAATGGGTGGAAAAGGCAGAGCATTAATACATAAAGCCTGTCGGTCATACAAATTTAAGGTTTATCCTGGTGATTGACAGCACCTGTTATTGGGTACCCCCCCCCCCCCCACCCCCCCCCCCCCACCCCCCCCCCCCCCACCCCCCCCCCCCCCGAATGGTTTCAAATTCCCCATGAAAGCCCACTTCTATTCGTCTTCAAGAGTGTCCACTTTCTTTGTTTACAGAGTAGACAATATAATAATAATAATAATAATAATAATTGGATTTATATAGTGCCTTTTCCAAAGGATACAAGGCGCTGTCTCTTAAGACTATCAACAATTTAAGAGGAGTTGTACAGGTAAGTTTTCAGTTGTTTTTTGAAGAAATCTAGTGAAGTACTGTTTCTTAAAGGTAATACAAAGTTTTGGGAAATTTTGAAAATTGGGTAGAAAGTGAATCTTTACAATTTTGATGTATTTGGATGCCCCTGTGGAGTTGTTGAATCATGCCTTTATTTCATATAAAAAGGAATACATGTTTACATTGAATACCAGGTCCATGTTCCCATTCCGAAACCATGGCAGGTCGCACTACATATACAACATATACAAACAATAATGCATTACAGTTACAAATAAATATCAATCATGCATAATAACAATTATATATTAATCATGTATAGTTACAATTATACATTAATCATTGATCCGTATACATTACATTCATATATAAATCATGTATAATAACAATAATTAATTGTGCCTGCATTAATCATGCGTAGGTTTGGCAACAAAAAATAATTAAAGAAAACAAATGAAGGGGATTATGATTTTTTGAGCATGTGGGTAAAGGCTCGGAGTAGGAAACGATGTAAGAAAATGGGAAAGAGATGAGAAAGTAGAGGGTACATTATAGGTTGGAGATAAAGTGTAAACGAGTGCAAATAAGTCATTCCAATAGGAATGGACGGAGTGGAAGAAAAGGATAAAGTCGGGGGGCCGAGGTAAAGAGAGAAGAGGGGAGAAGAGGACAAAGAAGAAGAAGAAGACGAAATAGGGCAAAGAAGAAGAGGAAGAGGAAGAAGAGAGAGGAGAAGCGTTGAAGAGAATAGACTGTTAATTAGAGGTCAAGGTATTCCACATCCTTCCACTGTGATTCTTTTCTTGCATTGAATATAACAAAAGATGACACAACTGCGTACCTACTTATGGTCTGAAAGAAACTATTCGGGCGAAGAGGGACTGAACATTTCCTGAGTACCCACTTTAGCCGATTTGTGTTGTCCCTATTTATTTGCCCCCTTGCTCCTATCTCAATAGCATGGTATGTCACACTGTAACCATTGTTTCTTACTTCGGCCACAAGTTCTTTGTACCGGTCGAGCTTTCTCGTGTGAGCAGCATTGGTGTTTGTCTCAAAGGGCACTGTTAGTTCGATCATTAGCATTTGTTTCATTGATTCCCAAATAATGACGAGATCTGGGCGTTGAGAAGTTACGTAAATATGGGATGGGATGGTTCCGCCCGCAACGGTGAAACCCTGAATATCGGCATAAACTTGTTCGTGAGGGAGAGACTCTTTCACAGTTCGATAAATATACCTAAGAATATTGTTGTGCCTCCATTCGTATCTATCAAGAAATGTTGAACAGTTTGATAGAATGTGGTGAAGGGTGCCAGTGGTAAGTGGGCAGAAAGGACACTTGTTTGTCAGTCTTTTCCCCCACCTGTAAAGATTTGCGTATGATGGCAAAGAGTCAATACATGAGTTGGTTACAAAGCTTAATACTCTCTTAGGTAGATTGTACATTATGGATTTCCATGTGAGGTTTTCGTCTTCCAGAGTCAGTAGTTTCACAAACTGACCTTGGCAAAGCAATGGTTCAACGGACTTTTCCCAGTACGTTGATGCATCATCTTCTAACACATTTTTTACACTCTTCTTAACTAACTTCCATGAACTATTATTAACATCTACCGTATCCTCTACTCTATTAAGATTTAGTTGACATTGAACAATAGACGAGGTCTTCTGTGACCATCGTGATTCTCTTTCGAGAGTACAATCCAGTGCGTGGTTCACCAAGGAGTCCCCTTTGACTCTAGATCGTGTGAGTGCTAGAGTGTGGCTCTGCCAATATATATCGGACATCTGTGGTATATTCATACCTTGGGTCATATGTACTAAGGCAACATTTGCCCCACGGGATGGGATTCCCAGCCATTTTTTTACGAACCGTCGAGATAGAAGGTCGAGTTCGTCTAAGTTGGTCTTGTGGAGGGAATGGACTGTTAGAAGAAAGCGAACAGATGGTTGCATATATCTAGTATATATAGCCACCTTAAATTCAGGTCTTACCAATGATCGATCTATTCTTTCTAGCTTTGTTTTAATTTCACTGTGGACGTATTGGAAAACTTCAGATGTTTTACCACTGAAGCAAATTTGGGCCCCGAGGAAACGATGAGGTTTTTCTCTGAGTGTTCTAATACTAGTTTCATTGCCTAGGTAAAATGGGATCTCTCTTGGTGAACCACTGCTGACTGACAGACTACAGCATTTAGACGGTTTTAGTATAAGGCCCATGGATGAACTATATTGGTGCAGTTTACTGATTATCTTCTGATGTTGTAACTTATTGCATGTAATGAGATTAAAATCATCAGCGTAAGGTGTCGTTATCACCTTAGTACCATTTAGATTGTATCCATACTTATCCTTGAGTTCGGCCAAATATTCAAGTAGGGGGTTGAAACATGCGAGGAAAATAACAGGCGAGAGGGGATCCCCCTGGAATACACCTCTCTTAAACGTGAAAGGGTTTGATGACCAATTACAACCGGCAATACTACCTTGTAGTTTGCTGTATAAATTCTCAATATACAATGAAACATTTTGCGGTACATCAAATCGTTTAAGCGAGTGTGAAATGATATCGTGGCTAACACTACCGAAGGCATCGGCTATATCAAAAAAGGTTATGTGGACGGTACGTTTTCTATACCGGCTATCTGCAATAATCTCTTGCACTACTTGATTGTGTTCTATGCACCCATTTATACCGTAAATGAAAGCCTTCTGAACAGATTTATCAACAAACTTGTTCTCTACGAGGTATTCAACCAACCGGTTCGCCAAAATTTGGTGAAATACTTTGCTCACGCATGAAGTGAGTGAGATCATTCTGAAATTTTCGGGTAGGGAAGTATCTCCGTCTTTGTGTATAAGGGAAACACGAGAGACAGACCAATTATCGGGTGGGTCATTACTTTCAAATAGTATACGAGAGTACAAAGTAGCTAGACAGTGGTGAATACAAGGTACATTACGTAACAACCCATACATTAAGCAATCTGGACCAGGGGCCGAAGATGCTTTTTTCATCTGAAGAACTGATTTAACTTGCTTTGGTGTAATTGGATTTAGATGTATTATAAGCACTAAAAAAATTAACCCCTAAAACACTTCTGTTTTCCCGGTAAATTTTGATAAATTTCAAATAGCACCTACGGCCGTACAATGGTAGCTGCGACCATGAAAATCTCAGAATATGTAGTTGTGATATATAATTTCCAAACAGAAATAGCTAATCGGTCAATTTTAGTCAAGAAACATTGTTTCATAGCTAAACTGATATCTTGACCTTGAGAGGGAGCTATACAACATAAAGAGTTTATTATTTATAATTTCATAACTTTAGACTCGATTTCAATCGGGACAACGATCAATGAATATTGTTGGAACGCATATGCTTCTAATATGTTAATTTGAACCAAATTCATGACCCCATACCAAAACTTTGTAATACCTTTAAGAATGAGGGGAGTTTGCTCCAGAGACGTGGGGCTAAGGATTGAAAGGATTTGAAACCAGCCTGTTTACAGGATTTGGGAATGACAAAGGTAGGAGCTGATGAAGACTTAAGAGAATAGGATGTTCTCTGTTGCTGAAAGAGTGAGGAAATATATACAGGAAGGGTGGTCGACATAGATTTCGGTATTGTATTCTATCAGCAACTGGGAGCCAGTGTAGTTCATGCAACATGGGACAGCTGTATCGCTGACTGGTTTTCCTTACCTGAGAGGTTGCACACAATTCTTGATAGATATGGATGGACAAAGCTCCTGTACCCTGAGTGTTGACTTCACATATATCCTCCGTACTCCGTTAGCAGCATGCTGTCAAAACACAATCCAGAAATATTAATAATTATAAGATGATGACGTGGATCCTAATCAAATGATTGGTTGAAAGCGTACACATGACCAGGCATTTATTTTGCCTAACGCATAATTTGGATAATGACCGGTCATTATCAAAATCATGTTATAAAACATCATTTTATAAAACAAATAAAACATAATCTGATAAAACAAATAATACACATCATTTTGTTTGGGCATTAGTAAAATTACCCGCACGAGGTACCTTTGGAACAGTCTAACATGCCCGAGGCAATAATGCCCTCACTGATGTGTATTATTTGTATGATCACTCACAAAGAGGGTAAACTTTAAAAAAAAAAAAAAAAAAAACGTCAAACTGGCAAACTTAAATTTTTCGGAAGAATATTTGTCAATGTCCAGTATTTTTCAATGGTTTTGAATGCTGCACCTTCAGCAAAGTGTGGATAGATACACATGCACAGGCAAACCTGTCTATAGCGTCCACCAAAGGGAAACACAAAAAGTGGTATTTGTAGACAGGTTCCTTTAGTACATGTTTCAATGAAAAACCATTTTCAAGGGAAACAAAAAATCTGGTCTTTGTAGACAGGTGGTCAACTAAAGCATGTTTGACTGTATTTGCAATTGCTTCAAGTTGATATTGTGGCGAGACTGGACAAACTCTCGGCCCCGATGCTGTGTATTCTGTAAGCATTCCAGCATGCGAGTAGAAAGATTTCTCTATCATTTTGATGATTCTACCCTCACAGTACACACCAATACTTATGTGCTACATGAGCAACATTTCAATCGCTTCCACACAGTTTCTTTCACATTGCAATAGACTGGTTGACTAACATATTCAAATTGTATGCATACTGTTTAAAGAAAGGTTGTTCTTGACAACCTGAAAGCCGACATAGCAACAAGTAATGCATGTAAACTGGATTCCAAGTATTGTAGTTCATTCATTAATAACTTTGATTAATTTGTTAATGGAATCCCTTGTCACTAGGTCATCAGGAAAGAAACTTCCATTAATTTGAATATGAAAGTAAACCAGTCTATTACATGACCATAACTCAACTTTATCTTTAAGAGTAAAGACTGTTAGTAAAGTGATTAAACATACTTAATCTTTAAGAGTAAAGACTGTTAGTTAAGTGACTAACCATACTTAATCTTTTAGAGTAAAGACTGTTAGTTAAGTGACTAACCATACTTTATCTTTAAGAGTAAAGACTGTTAGTGAAGTGACTAACCATACTTTATCTTTAAAGATTACCGGTAAAGACTGTTAGTAAAGTGACTCACCATTTGCACCGTCTTCTGAGAAGGTTGTAGACCATGAAATGATAGACTATACTTGACCCTGGATCTTCCTAAGCTAGCCCACCACTTAGCTACAGTGAACTCCATGATCTGGCCACCATGGACAGCGAAGGAGTGCTGGACCTCACACTGCTCCTGCAGCGAAAGGAACTTGTAGAATTCATTGTTTCTGTAGGCTGTCTGAGGTTGCAGTTGTATGGTGTGGAGGACAAAGCGTGAAGACTGCTCTCGTTCTAATGATGTTATACTGATCTCTGGAAAAAGGAAAGAATATTTCAAGCACATAATTGACTCATGATCTGGCACACCATCAGTTTGTTGAAACATGAAGGATAGCTAATTCAGATTTCAGAATCTCTGATTACTCAAACCAGATTCCAGAATCTCTGATTACTTGAAGTTTAGGCCTGAATAGCCCTAGTTATTTTCACAACGTACTAATTGTTGCTATGTTCATGATGCTTGACTATGATTGAGTGATATTAAGTTTGTATGCCATGTATATTTGTTCATACAATGTATTCTGTATGTTTCTGTATGTGTTTGCACTTCAGAACCTGAAGAAGGCCTCACAAGCCGAAAGCTCGTAATAAAATTGTAAAGTAAGCTACGTCTCACGTTCCTAGACCATTTTCTTCTCGCCTATATATATATATATATATATATATATATATATATATATATATATATATATATATATATATATATGCATAAGGGAGATCAATTTGTACAGCATTGCGCAACTGTACATAGTTTGAAACAAAGTTGCACCACTGACATACTAATATTTACTTCGATTAACAAACAAAAGGAACATATTATCAAACATAAACACAAACGTTTTGTTTTTAGAGGCTTGAAGTCCACCAATCACATTTCAGTAAAGCTAGAATGTGTGAAATAAACATCAACAAATTTACCTGGCATTCTAAAGGTTAATTGATAACGAGTATGAAGACGAAAAAGAATAACATTAAACTCTGCAAAAAGGCCTGCACCCAAGTCCGACTTGGGTTCTGTGACAGCAATATTTGGAGCTCATATCTTGGGTAAACAGTAGTATTGCAACATGGAACCCTAAATATACAGAACAAAACACTTTTTGACGATTGGTACACTTAAACTTCTAGTTCCGTGAATTTTTCAAATTAGACTGTCAATTGTAAAAGTTTTACTGAATTGCATTGGAACAAAGTGACATAAACATATCGTTTTATTTGATGTTTTGTCTGATTCAAACTTTAGTATGGATATCAACTTGATGCAGTCATCAGATATTCTTGACATTTTAGATGTAGTGGACAAAATAGCTTTGGCTTGACCTAAGGGAAAGAGTTGTGCTTTACCTGCCCACGTAGCTCCTTGAGGTACCCTGACAAACTGTCTTCTAATCTGCCCAGATTTGAATTCTTTGTCATTCCACTCCACATCAATCTGACCGTTGAGGTCTTGAGGTACTATCACAGTCACTGGTATCCTGAAGAGTGGTCCTTTAGCAGGTTGAGTCAGGTCAAAACCACACACCTAACAGAAACAAATATGTACAAACATGCACAAATAGGTGTTAAATGGGTAACCCGGTAGGATGCGACCGTCATTGTTGGTCAAACAGTTTCTGAGCGTCAAGTAACGCCTGGCTGGAATGCTCCCCAGGGAGTGGAGATTGTGCACACAGTGTGTGCGGGCAAGCACTGATTCCAATGACCAGGGTAACATTATATTTGTAAAGCGCTTATAATATTTTCACTCTTCCCGGTTCCGCTATTGACTTTGTATTCAATATTGAGCCTGATACGTATAGGGCCCCATATAACATCCCTGACCTTCCAAGCAGCACAATTCCCTGCAAAGTTTGGGCAGACTATCGCGCGACGCGGAAGTAGGGTATAGTAACCGTGCAGCACCTACTCCTGATTCTCAAAGAGATACGTAATAATTGTAATATTGACTGGCTTATCTTTCGGGAGATACAAGGAAATATATTGCCCTTACTGAATTCATATTGAACTCGTCTTTAACTCAATCAATATGTTTTCAGTACAGGCAATATTTCCTGGTATCTCCCTCAAGGCCAGTCAATATTCTATTAAGGTGATATCAGCCTCACCTCAGTGTAGTGTGCCCCCTCCGGTAGTCCTTGAGGATCGACCTTGATAGAGACCGACCTTGATGTGTTCATCAGGACAAGATGTGCTGGTGCTTGAACCCACGGTGCCTCTACTGCTAGGGCTATGTGAAGATTGAATGCAATCTTCTCTGCAGGATCTACACAAAAGAATTTACAAAGAAATATCAACTAGAATAATAATAATAATATTTAGCTTTTATACAGCGCTTAATACAAATGTCTCTAAGCGCTTTACAAATATATACTATTACCCTGGTCATTTGATTCAGTGCTTACTCCACTCCCTGGGGAGCATTCAAGCCGGGGGTTACTTGACGCTCAAAAACTGTTTGACCAACAATGATGGTCGCATCCACGTAGAAGAGTAAAGTGGAAATTTTCTCCTTTTTTCATTCAATTTTGGAACATTTGATGAAACAGGTCATATGACCTGTATCACCAAAATTCTTGCACCACATTATACCTGCCAACCTTTCACAGCAGAAATTAGGAATACAGTCTATTTTGTATACACACACACAGAATATTTCAGAAAAAAGAGAGGAAACTAGGTTTCAAACAATAGCTTGAAGGCCAACAAATAGGAGTGGTTGGCAGTTATGCAACATTCTCATGCACCTTTAAATCTCAATATCTATTCTCCATATAATGAAGTGCAATTGCAGATGCTGATATAGAAATGTAGACTGCTTCTAATTACTGCCTTACACTACATCTACACTGTTAGAAAACTGTTTTTGCCTGCATACTATATGCAGGACAGTACTGATGTGCTGCACATTACTGTATACTCTACCGGCATGGTACGTATACCGGTGATGGGCATCAAACCCTTTAGAGTACAAGCACACATGCCCATATTTCAAGGTCTGAAATGCAACGGTTGCAACATTACCGCATGCTGTTAAACTTCTGATTGGTGGGTGATTCACGAAAATTGACAGAAAGCAACTTGTACATTAACTAATCCACTGATTCTAACCTGTGCCCTCTACGAACTCTGGTTCAATAGATACATTGCATTCTCGCGCCTTGTTATTCTCCCTGAGGTAGATGCCTCGTCCTCCATCGAATGATACATTGAACTTCACATTGCGGCTAGGGCAATCACAGTACTTCTGCAGAAACTCAAAAGCTTGGACAACCTGAAAAAATGAATATATAATTGGGATTCTATTAAAAATCATTTTCAAATTTTATGGTATTATCTTTAATAACAAGTCAATTGTGCTAAATATATTACTCATTGCGGATGTACTATCAAAAAATAATATTGCTAGTGATATTTGTTTGTCTCGCAATGTATGGTCAACAAGGGATCTAAAAGATCACGACGTTTCGTGTGCCGCTGCAACACTTCGTCAAGTGATAAAATATGATGTAAGCAAGCATGTTTTATACTCTACTTGAGGACCGTTGGTCAAATAATTAGAAAAATAACAGACATGGCCTATTGGCCGAAGCACACAGGTGCTCAACCAATAAGCGGGCCGCTGGTTGGTAAATTCAATCGTTGCATATTACCTGTTGGGAGACGAAAAAAAGGAAATACAAAACACCAATACCAGGACGCAAACCACAGTACTACAGACTTCTATATTTGGATATTCTCTCAAGTATCCTGGACATTTCTTCAGCAATGTCAGAAAATGTTTTCAACAAATTAATTTATGAATACAGAAGGGGTGTGATACAGGTCCAAGATTCAAATCAAAGATTTCTGGGGAATAACAATGAAAAAATACATTGGTAAAAACAGTATATCTTTTCAAAATGAACAAATCTTTATTTTGGTAAAAAATGTAAGAAATCAAATTTCACATCTGTTCTGCAGTATATTCATTTGCAAAACACTACCCCTTCATACAACTGATCAAAGCTCAACTTTTCACATTATTTCAGCTAAATAATAGTATTTATACACAAAAACTCTCACTCGAGCACATACCAAATAATGAATAAAGGATTGTCCATTTTGGAGAGATATACTATTTGATTTGATTTGATTTGATTTATTTATTTCTGTTTGATTTTCTTTTACATTTTTACAAATATATAACAAACAAACATTGCAAATTTACACATGACAAAAGAATATATGTAGAATAAAGTAAGTCTGGCTGTAACTAATCGAAAACATCTAACAGGAGGGTTGACAAAGTAAGCAAAACTTGATAGCATGACTACCCTCAAAGGATACATAATAATAAAAATATAGAGGGAAAAAATATTGGTAAAAGGGGGAAAAGACAGAGAAGAAAGAAGAAAAAAGAAAGAGGGGATGCACATCAAGATTCACAGATGTACGTGGTAGTTGGATTTCAATTTGATATATAAAGATAAAAAAGAAGATGCAAATTTGAATATTGAGTGGCCAACTTGGGATATAATAGAATGAGAAGACTCGCGAGGTTCGGACAATATGAATGTGAATGACATTGGTTTACCTGAAGTAGACCGTAGCCTTGTGAGAAGCGTTCTACATTGTCCAAGCTCTGTGCTGTGCTTTCAACAGCTCTCCTGATGCTGTGGGGTGTATATGCTATACCTTCCTTCTTTAAACCACTTAGAATTAGACCTGATTGAAAAACAGACAAAAACTTTTTATGCACACACTAAAGGTGGACGTGTTGTGGTCTAGTGGATAAGTCACCCAACTGTGACAGGTTACAGGGTTCAAATCCCAGCCCAGCACCAACTTCCTTTGGCAAGACGTTAATCTACATTTGCCACTCTCCACCTAGGTGTTAAATGGGTACCCATTAGGATTAAAACGTTAATGTAGCTCAGCATTGTGAGCGACTGTAAAATTGCGCCTTGCTGGAATGTTCCCCAGGGAGTGGAGAATATGCATGCTATGTCTGCTGGGAAGCCTGAATCCAATTTCCGCGGTAATGATATAGCTGTAAAGCGTTTAGAGACATCGATTTATTACGTGCTATGTAAACGCGGAATATCATTAATATTACCAAAAATCAATGTTTCAGATCAGTCTTAAGTGGCTACACACAAATAGAAACTACATAAAATGATAAATGTATTGAATTTCAATTAAAAGTAAGAAGCACATACTGTATTGGGGGGGGGGGGGGGGGGAGGGGAAACCCCATCCTCTGTTCCCCTTAAACTAAAATGATTATTTATACATACCTATACCTCCACAAGCATTTGGTGAGGACATGGAGGTACCATTCATGAGCTGGGAACCTCGTAATGTCCAATTTGGTACTGATGTTATAGCGCCCCCAGGGGCACATATGCTCACTCCTAATGCACCATCCACACTGAAATAAACAGATGATATTGATAAGCGGTATTGCAGGGCCCTGTCTTGTAAAGAGTTGCGCTTGATCGGAATCAATGGCAAGTCTCCAAATCAATGGCAAGTTTGAAGTCCCCTATGTTCTATCTTCATAGTTGAGATCTGTATCGATTGCAAATCTGTATCGATTGCAAATCTGTATCGATTAATTGCAACTGTTCATAGAACAGGCCCAAGTTCATCAGTAATACAGAGACTGCAGTATTGTAAGAAAGAAACATTTAAATGGAAGCAAAACACATTAATGAGTAAAATATTTTCTTGTAAATATTTTATTCATTATCATTATTATTTTGTATATACTTTATCTTAATAGTTTATGTTCTGTTTTTATATGTATGCACAGCCCTACGGAAGAACAGTTAAATGTTAATTGACTTCCAAATCTCTTATGTTTTGAAAGGCCCTATTTACTTTTGCTGTCAATCTATGGTCATCGTTAGATAAAGAAGTGATTTATTATATTAATCAACTTCCCACCGATTTGCTTCACGTTCCTCAATTCTGTAAGATGCTCTGATATAAGTATGGTTGTCTTTAGCTAAAGAAGTGATTCCTTATGTTATGGGTGATGGACTTACATCAGATTCACTATGTTGTTAATCTATTCGTTGTATCAACAAGATATGAATTTTGGCTAAAGCTGGGATAATAACATGATTGCAGGGCCCTCAAGGAGATCAGTATTAAAGGGATCTGGTAACTTTGTCTCAGATTCTGAAACAAAATCCTGGATTTAGCTCATGCTGCAATGAAACCGTTAGTCAGTCAGGAACCCCATGACTTTAACTCGCCTGTCTGATTAACAAGATATTTATCATTGAAAATCAAAACCAAATGTTGCGTTTTCCAAACGGTTTTCATAACACCACAGTCTATTGAGGAAAACGAGTACCGGTATGGTAAAACCGGTCACTCAAAGATTTTTACTTTTATTGAGGCACTTCTTGATCATTTTGAAGCACAATTTTGTAAGGGCTTCAATATTACACCATATCACAGACACTGATAGCACGTAGGGCTGTGCATCTCAGATTTAACATTGTTAAACGATGCCTTTAATACTGATAAGACAACTCTGGGTTAAGGGAGGCATATCATTATCATTATTAAGATCAAATCACTTACGTAGGACCTCTTGATGACCATGTATAGGGCATTCCTGGTAGCTTTTCCCTGAGCGAGTATTCAGCTGCAGACATTTCAGGCGACACATATGCTCCAACACCTACAAAGAATGCAAGTTTGGCTTAATCATAATTCAAAAAGCACAATGCATTCAAGATGGGATTAAGCTTGCACATTGCACAACTATGTACACGTACAATGCATAAGGCACTCACTCCATAGGGACCATAGCATCAGTGATGCATAATGCAAGCTTTTAGAAGAATTTAAAACGATATGAGTAGGTTGAATCAATCAAACCTGGGTGGATTACTTAGATGCTTATAGACATTTTGCCATCAAATGCAGCAATACTGAACATATTGGGCTCATGAGGCATGAGGCATGTTAAAACATGCCTGAGTTTTCCAATTCTTATTTTTTGAAGCCAGGGATTATTTCATCATGTCAAACTCCCCACAAAGTACAAAGAAGTTCCCAGAATGTGCATAAGTTTCTTAGGCATTTCCCATGGCAAATTGTTCAAATATATTGAAAGATCATAGTTCCATAATGTGCTTTATACTTGTTTGCAAATGCTTCTTCACCTTGGGCCCATTAGGAAACCATGCACAAAGTGACAAACTACCTAGTCAGCACAGACAGCTGCTTTTCTACATACCGTATTTGCCGGCGTAAAGGCCGCAGTATTTTTGGAAGAGAAAATATCAAAAAGTCGGGTGCGGCCTTTGCAGCGAAAGAGTAAAAAAAAATATTTAAAAAAAATCGCAAGTCAAAAAACTGCACGAATTTGTACATATGGGACAACAATGAAAGGACCGGTGATGGACATTTCTAGAATAACGGTCTAGAATAACACATGTCTTACCGACAAATATGTGCTATATTTTTTAAATGAAGGGCAAAGTTTTGTCAATCTCATAAATAAAATTCATAACTTACCAACCAAACTCTACTGGTAGATCTAGATTTAAGTTTTTGCCATAGCTAAAGCAACCTCAATCCTCTCAGCTTGCGTGAGCAAAGCTATGGCACAATACACAAGAGAAAGCATCAGGGTCGGGATGGCCGAGCGGTCTAAGGCGGTGGTTTGGGTCGCATTCTACATTTGTACAGGTGGGTTCATTATTTTTTTTTAATGACAAAATCAGGGGTGCGGCCTATGCGGCCGGCAAATACGGTTTTCATTCCCCATGAAAATTATACTGGTATCAACAAGGAAAGTAAACCAGTTTTCAAACATTCAATACTGACAAAAGCTTCCTTGATTTCTAATTTAAAGTATAAGTATAAGTTTCAAATGAGTTACACTTCCGCCCTATTTACAATGTCCACCCTATTCTTTCATTCATGTTCTCCACAAAATTGGATTAAAAAAGAAAAGTGAAAATGAAATAGTGATCTCACCAATAATACTTGATGTAGTACCCCCTGGACATCCTACAGTAGACAACGCTGGTCCGTTATTACCAGCTGATGACACAAATATAATGCCATGGTTGTTGACTGCCTCTGAAATGACGTCACACACTCTTCTACAATACAATACAAAACAGAAACAAAATAGGTATCTTTCCATTGGAAAAAGGGAAACCAATAATGGAATCCAGAGATGCCAACCTCTTGACACAAAAAAACAGACTGAGTATGGAGAGAAAAATCAGATTTTCGCAAAAAACTCGACACTACCACTGGCCTGTTGGCCACGGGCCAGTAAAATTTCAGAAAAATGTTTTACTGGTACATGTAAGTACGGTCAAGTAAAATGTTTGCTCTTTCATTAAAATTTAATGAGAAAATTGTAAAGCAAAGTTTTTGTTGGGATTGCAGGGGTTTACTTGTACATGTTTCTATGCGATTCCGCTATTTTTATGGGTTTTTTCTTTTTTTCTTTTTCAAGATGAAAAATCGTATTTTAAGAGGTGATCTTGTATTATTGTATTTCACTCTTATTATCGTACTAAATACGATTTAATCGTACTGGTTGGCATCTCTGGGTATCTCATCCACTATTAGTATACTTTTTCTAGATGTAGGGGTGCATTGACAGTTGCATGCAAATGGTTTACACATTGGCACACACTTTGGCATGTCAATGCATCACAATGAGGAGAGTAGCTATAAACATAGTTACCTGGCTACCTTTCAAAGCAAAAATTAGAAATCCTTAAAGGCAGAATTAGTATTACAGTCATTTTGTATACTTTTTGACAAAAGAGAGGAATCTCAAATCGATAATATTAGTTTGAGGGCTAAAGAGTAAATGAAAAAGTGCAGGTCAGAATTTTGATATTCAATGAAAATTGTCACAATCTACGCATGTATTCACTCACACACTGTAAACATGCATTAACATCTACACACATTGCTGTGCATCGCATACTTCAACATTGTTGGATAGTACTGGAAACTATTATTGTATGCTTTTTCATGAAAAAACAAGACATAGACACGGTTAATGAATCACCGTCACATGACTGCGTTTGACCAATCATGTCATTAGAATCTAGGAGTGAGTTGTATAAATTGTATTATAAGATGATGACGTGGATCCTAATCAAATGATTGGTTGAAAGCGTAAACGTGACCAGACATTTATTTTGCCTAACACGTATTTTGGATAACGACCGGTCATTATCCCATTCTAATGACCGGTCATTAGTAAAAGCACGTTATAAAACATCATTTCATAAAACAAATAAAACATCATTTCATAAAACAAATAAAACATAATCTTATAAAACAACTAATACACATCATTTTGTTCGGGCAATAGTAAAATTATCCACACTCGGTACCTTCAAAACAGTCCAAGCACCCTCGGCTACCGCCTCGGGCATCTTAGACTGTTCCAAAGGTACCTTGTGTGGGTAATTCTAACTAATGCCATCACTGCTGTGTATTATTTGTATATTGTTCACCTGGCTGTGTGCCACAAAATTCCACCACTTGGTATGCATGATAAGGGCGCAGCGCAGGACTGAAATTTGTGTTAGTGTCAAGCCGACCTAAGCAAAACAATTTGATTATTTACTTAGAAAAGATAGCTTACCCTCCATTAGGCCAGTGGGCTGCCTCACCGTAGCTGAAATTGACGAGGTCAACTTTGTGTTCTATCACAGCTATCATCTACACAGGGAGATAATACGCATAGAGATTATGGAAATGGTGAAATAAGAATATACTATATATTGACACTGTTTTCCTATAACTACCAAACACACAAATCAATATTCTGCCACATTAAAGGTATTAGGGAACTTTGCCTCTGATTCTAAACAAAATCCTGGATTTACTAGCTCATGCTGCAATCATAATTATAAACCTTAAGGTCAGAAATGTATCCCATGACTTTTACAAGCCAATCGCCTGTTTGATTATCAAGATATTTATGATTGGAATTTGAAATTTAAAAAAACGTTTACTTTTCCCCAACGTTTTTTTTATAACACTACAGTCTACTGGGGTAGTGAATATGGTAAAACTGGTCACTCAAAGATTTTTACTTTTTTTAAGCACTTCATGATCATTTTGAAGCGCAATTTTTTTACGGCTTCAATATTACACCAGATCACAGACAGTGATAACACGTAGGGCCATGTATCCAGGGAAAAAAATACTTAAACAATTTTGGGGGCTACTTTTCAAGCTTGCTTGCATGAAAATAACACCCTTTAAAGCCCAAGTCCACTTTGGAAAAATAAATTACTTTCAATAGAACCAGAAAAATCAGACAAACCAATCAAAAAAAGTTTGAGCAAAATCGGATAACTAATAAGAAAGTTATGAATTTGTAATGACATGAAAAACTTTGAAAATCACTACACAAATTGGCAACTCACTCATGAGTCTGTGACGTATGGTCCTCACTATCCACTAATTTTTTTTTTATATTGATAATATAAATTTCCTATTTTCACCCTAAGAATCTTATTTCTTCACACCAGCATCCAAGTTAGATTGTTAGTAATATGTTTTTGTGAGGATGCACAAATAAAGAGTAATTTTTGTCCAGTTAAAGGTATTACAAAGTTTTGGTTTTGGGTCAAGAATTTGGTTCAAATTAACATATTGGAAGCATATGCGTTCCTACAATATACATTGATCGTTGTCGAGGTTGAAATCGAGTCTAAAGTTATGAAATTATAAATAATAAACTCTTTATGTTGTATAGCTCCCTCTCAAGGTCAAAATGTTAATTTAGCTATAAAACAATGTTTCTTGACCAAAATCGACCGATTAGCTATTCCCGTTTGGAAATTATATATCTCAACTACATATTCTGAGATTTTCATGGTCGCAGCTACCATTTTACGGCCATAGGCGCTATTTGAAATTTATCAAAATTTACCGGGAGCACCGGTAAATTTTTATATTCAATTTTTCTCGAAAACAGAAGTGTTTTAGGGGCTAATTTTTTTAGTGCTTATAATACATCCACAGGGGCATCCAAATATATTAAAATTGTAAAGATTCACTATCCACTCAATTTCCAAAACTTTGTATTACCTTTAAATCATGAAAAATTGAATTTTGATAAACTATTTATATACAAATCAATAATTATGAAATACAATATTCAGAAAATAGTATCAATTCTTCAAAGTTCATAAAAGTTTTGGGGAAATGTCATGCACGCAATATGATACAAATCATATAACCTGGGCAAAGGCATGGGGAAATCAAGTTTTGGGGGATAAAAAGGGAAATTAATGGGATTAAACTATATAAAGCAATTGATAAATTGTGAGGACATGACGTCACAAACTGATAACCATCTTGGCAATTTGTGTTGTGATTTTCATTGTTCCATAGTTTTACATACTTTTTCAAAAATTCATAACTTTCTTATTAGTTATCCGATTTTGCTCAAACTTTTTTTGATTGGTTTGTCTGATTTTTCTGCTTTTATTGAAAGTAAGTTATTTTTCGAGTGGACTTGTCCTTTAATTTGTTTTGCATTGAACTCTATGCAAATTTTGGGGGCTCTTTTATGACTTTCAGGGGCTCTTTTGGGCATTTTGGGGGCTACTTCGCCCGAGCCCCCATGTATTTTTTTCACTGCATGCATGTCAGATTTGTACAACTGGAAATTGATTCATGATCTCAGCCAATAGGCTAACAAATCCATTATTTTATATAAATATCTCTTTACTCATGATGTAATCAAATATGACAAGAGAGCACTACTTACCGCTCTGACCAGAGCGCTACCAGTCTCCATAGATCCTAGGCGTGAATCTCCTATCTTAATAGCTACAATCTGTGCACCGGGAGCTATGCCATTCTTCTCTGGATCGTCTGCGAAATGAGCTGCTGCAATACCAGCTACATGCGTGCCATGGGAGCCAGCATTGGTTACGATGCTCAAGATGTTACCATCATCGTAGATGTTCACAGAATAGTTCAGCATATCTAGAAAGTACGAATCAAGAGTAAAAAGTCTGATTAATGGAAGATACTTCTTTACAGCAAACAAGGTCTTTGATAATGACTGTCTAGAACATATGTGACTGCAAGCATTGATGAGCTAGTATGTTCATTACATAATTGTCCTCTGCCAAGATATTAATCTACATCTGCCATTCTCCACCCAGGTGTTAATAATAATAAATAATGTTCAATTCTTATATAGCGCATATTACAAAATTGTCTCTATGCGCTTAGATACGACAAAAAGAGAGAGAGAAGAGAGAAAAGACATGAAGAATATTGAGCTTTCACCGTTTAGCAATTACAATTATCAACTCAATTACAAAATTCATATGTTTACTACATAAATTTAAATTTAAGACTGGCATGATCGAAACAGATATGTTTTTAAATCGGATTTAAACTGATGTAGTGAAGGACAACGTTTTAGAGACTCTGGAAGATTGTTCCATAGTTTTGGTATGGCATACTGGAAAGCACGGTGCCCATATGTTTTGGTGGATGTGACTAAAGGTGTGAATGTATGTTTTGAAGATGAACGGAGATTGCGAGTTGGTAGATGACTTGAAATAATATTTTGCAAATACATGGGAGTATCATTGTGTTTACATTTATATGCAATTGTTAAGAGTTTAAAGCTGATTCTATCTCTTACAGGTAACCAATGTAAATCATATAACACGGGAGTAATGTGATCTCGTTTACGTTTACGTGAGACAATTCTAGCTGCAAAATTTTGAACTCTTTGGACCTTGTCTAATGGGTGCCAGGTAGGATACGAACATTAATGTGTTTGGATTGGTAAGTGTGCGCTTGTAAAATGGTACCTGGCTGGAATACTCCCCAGGGAGCAGAGCATGTGCACCATCATGTGCGGATTAGCAATTGAATCCAATGACCGGGTAATGATAATTACAATGTAAAGTGCTTTGACACAAAGTATTAAGCACAATACAAATGTGAATATAATTAGCATAAATATTACATATAAATATATTTGTTTTAATGTTTGCTCTATGTGTTCCTGATGAATGAGTTTTCCCTTGTTTAGCAATTCTTAATTCAATCAAAATTTGAAATCATATGTACCAGCTTAATTCAGTAAACTGATACATGTGACTGCTATCATTGAATGAAGGCAAAAACAAGTCTGATAGATACATCATGTATTTTTCTACCATTTCAATATTTTTATAGATCAGTTATAGTAAAGTCTAGGTTCTACCTAAATCTAATTAGTGATCTTTAAGCCAGAGAGTCACAGATAATCATATTTCTTGTCAGCAAAATGACATTTGCATCAACAAGCTCAGTCACTTGAATACTATTTCTAAATGTTTTACCATTAAATTACAACAGCATTCAATGTATATATCTTATCTAATTGAGATGGCTAATAGTGTGAAAGAATATTTCATTTGAATCCCCCCCCCCTCAACCATGCCCCCCCCCCCCCCTTGAGTAAAAAATAAAAAAGAGGATTCGGAGGGGGGGGGGGGGGAATGGCATCTAACAACATTCCCCCTTTTGAGTAAGAAAAGTTGGGAAAAAATAGGGAAAAATAGGGAAGAATAGAGAAAATAGGGGGAAATCAGGATAAAATCTGGGAGAACAAAAATCAGGTAAAAAAAAAAAATAAAAAAAATAATAATCAGGAAACCGATTTAAATCATTTGAGTAAACAAACCTAGGTTGCTGAGTGTAGCTTTCTGATGATCTTCTTTGTAATTGGCTAGTACAGTACAGGAGGCAAGATCACCACATGCTGATGTATCAATCACAGCCCTACCAACAAAAATAACAACAAAGAAAAAGTGTACAGTGTATTGTCATCTGTATTTAACCTATTGTAAACATTTCTAACTAAGGCCAGCAAGTGTTAAACATGAACCACTTCTGTGCCATCAAGGTTTAAACAATTGTCATAAATGAACTCTAAAGAACGAGATCTTGACATATTAAGATGTTTATTAGATAAACTGAGCACTTAAAAACTAGATGGATGTCCGACTGCACGCAGTATGACCCTTTGAACTTTGACCTCATAACCCTCAAATCTAATCAATTCATTGGCTCTGCAAGATAAATACATGTCCCGAGTTTGATAGTAATCCATCCGTCAGTATTGACAATGCGTTCATAAGCTATTTTTGCATACATAATGAGCCCCATGACCTTTGACCTCAAGACCCTAAAATCTAATCAGTTCATTGGCTCTGCAAGATATATACATGACCCAAGTTGGCGCTAAAACATCAATTGGTTCTTGAGATAACCTGATCACAAACTATTTTTGCATACATAATAAGCCCTGTGGCCTTTGAAATTTGACCTTGTGACCCCAAAATCTAATCAGTTCATTGGCTCTGCAAGATACATACATGACCTAAGTGTGGCGGTAATCTATCAATTGGTTCTTGAGATAACGCAATTACGAGAACGGGCCGTACAGACGGACGGACGGACACCCAGAAAATATAATGCCTCTGGCAATTTTGTAGCGGAGGCATAATAAAAATATCTGCAATGGATATAATCCTCACAATACGTAACTTTTACTATTTTGGGAAGAAAAATAGAGAGGTTCTCAGCCCAAACAAACTTTTCCCAAATATTTGGGAGAAATTCACTGACTAAATAGGGAGTGGATAGAGATGGTACACATCATGTGAAGAAATGAATTAATTCCATGACCAGGATCATATTAACTATACAAATAATCTTATTATTTGATTATTATACAAGCATAATGCATTTAAAACCCCTGCTTAATGCAAGTACCTCCAAGTGTTGCCATCATTGAATACAAGACAGTCATATACTGGGCCAGAATCAGAGTACTTCTTATCTGCATTGTTGAGTACATCTAACATAGCTACTAAGTTCTCTCTCTCCAGCTTCTCTTCCTGCTTGGTAACATTCGGATGAGCAGCATCGTAAGCTTCAAGCTTACGGGTTGCCTCAGCAATCGCAGGTTTGTGATATGTATCCCACAGTTTCTCCTTCCTGTCTTTCTGTAGGTATAACAAATAAAAATAAACAATCATCATAAAAATTGGTTGCCAGTAATCCTTTCATTATGTACAGTCATCAGCTACAGTTTTCCTATTATTTCAATCATGATTTACAGCAGTTGACATCAATGCCATGCTCTTTTTAAGGAGGAAGGCGCAATGGCTCTGTGGTAGAGCAGTAGTCTCATAACCGAGAGGTCCCCGGTTCAAAACCAAGTCAATGCGCTCATGCCCTTTGGTAAGGCATTAATCCTCATTACCAAGTTCCTTGAAGAGGACTTAAAATTTCCTTACCACAATTATTGGTGAGGGTTCATTCAATCGGATGGCACTCAAAGGATTGACAATATTATACGCTTCAGTGAGCACTGGCTCATTTACAGAGTAATAGCAATTGCTGCCTGATAAGCACTTTGCACTCATCAAGAACGAATCGTTTTTTTGCAAACCTATTGTTATGAGTTTTTTCTAAAGTAGCCAGTGCTCACTCAAGTATAAAATATTGTCAAGACTTTTAGTTTATTGGGAAATTATAAATTTGGAGCATGTTTTCAAAGGGTGTACTTTTTGTTGTGCACTGTATTATTTGGTCATTTTTGTCAAATGTGTTAATACCAGAGCTGCCAACCCCTATGCCAACCCGTACTACAGTAATTTTGAGGAAAAAACAGAATAATTCTGGGAAAAACGTTATGGTTGGCAACCCTGTGATACATGTATTAAAAAAGAAACCAGCTACAGAAAGACAATTTACATAAATGTACATAAACTGGAAAAAACAATGAAAATCATTTTTCTCTTCATACACATTCTGTGTTCCATAAATATTTAACAAGAAAAATGTGAAATGACAGAAAGTGATGCAAGTGGGTGCATAATTTCATAAAGTTACAACAAAAGTTTTTACAATCAAAGAAATCAACAAATAAAGTGGCAGTGAACTTACCTGTACTCTCTCCTTGAGTCCCTTAGGATAAAGTTCGTAAGCATTCTTCACTCCTATATGGTATTTTCCAGAAGGATTTTCCCAATTCAAAGGAACCTGATTAGAAACAGAACAGAAGAGAAACCTCAACTTCTTGCACTAACATGTGAATTTTTTAAAAACAAATTCAGATATTAAACACATGTACTCAGTTCTCTTTTTGGCAATACTGAATCGAAATCATTTAAAAATCATGTTTAGCCCATAGCAATTGTGAAAGATCATATATAAATGTACATGCACATACATGTAGTGCTGTCAACCGAGCTGAGATCGACTGGGAATGCCAGCAGTTTCATCCTACTAGGACAGATGAATGCTATACGATTCAGGTTGTTGGTATTCTTATCAACATTCCAAAAGTAGATCAGGAAGAGGATTTTTGTTTACATTTCCATATCTAATATAATTGCCATTTATTCAAAAAATCTGATTGCTGGACGATCGTGTAATGTGCGCTTGGCATTAGAACAGATTCTATGGTAGTCGGCTTCCATGTGTTATTGGTCATAATTTGCCGACACCAGACTTTTAGGTAATAGCATTAATGGATGCACAAGTCTTGCACACACAAACCAGCGTTCCATATCCCCGGTCTCTCAGAGACTCAAGTCTTCCGGAAGTTCCGGTGATGAAAATGCCAGATAATGTTTTTTTTTCTCCATATGGGGGGCTCGGGAGGAAATGCAGAGCATAAGTCCTGTAAGTCATAAAACTGAAGGGTAATCCTGGTCACTGACCACACCCGTTGTTGACTAAACACCCAATCGGTGTTGAATTCCCCATGAAAGCCTACAACTATGTGTCTTTAACCATCATGATTCAGATGAGACTAGTACCTTGAGTTTCCTGCCAGTCAGTCCAGTGATTTCTCCATCTCTTACTTCTACCACAGTTGATGTAATCACATCTCCACTTCCGGTTGCATCTATAATATCAAGTATTTTGGGAAGACCATCTGTCGTTGTCTGCAACCAAAAGAAAATGATGAAAAAAAGTTGGGAAAAAATTTGTAAGAAAGTATCATAAATGTATCAATCGTTTTGTTATCAATTTTATGAGATACTTGTGAAAGGGCTGCCTTTGGCGGCCTTTTGCTTTGTGTGAGCAATATAAGGTGTTAAAAGGACGTACTTGAGTTGACACAAAGATGGATTGGAAAAACAAAACAGAAGAAATTGGTGAATGTGATCTAGGCTTGAGTCGGTACGGTCGATCACACCGGGACCCGACCGTTGCCGTCGGGTCCCGGTTTCGTTTTTTGAGAACCGACGCTCCGAAAAAAATAATGAAATATGTAAGAAATTGCAGTTTTGCACACCACTAAAATCATTCCACCTTGGAACTTAAGTATTTAATTGTTACCAATCATATTCTAGCTCATCCTGAATCAATCCGAACTGCTGATATAAATATGGGTTGCAAAGCAGTTCGCCCCATGGGGTTGTTGCCAGCTGCTAGCTAGCTACTGTACTGGCCGGGTCTCTCGACCTCGGCAGGATTAATAAATCAGGTTGAAAGAAACATTAATGTTTGAATAATAAAACGGCTTTCTAAAAAGTACTTCTTTACAACATACCGATCGAATAATTTTTAAAAGACAAAATGGATATTATTTCTTTGATTTTGATTACCGCATGCTTCTTTTAAAAGCTGATAATTACTTGGTAATCACAAGAAGTTTCGATACGGATAGCTGTTGCAAGGCAAGTTCAGACTAGTCTCGGAAAAATGCGCAGTGCTCCTCGTAGTTAGCTGTAATCCGTGCCAGAACGAACCCAAACAAAGACGTGATCGTAACGAGAAAAAATCATTAAAAACTACGAGAGCACAATTGGAAAGACAACTACTCAAAATTATCGTAAGCAGATACATAACTTGGAGGAATAATACAATAGTTGTCCAAGAAAAGCCACAGAAATAGTGATATTTAAGGAGTTACTATGCAATCATTATCGGAATGGGCCTGCTGATATGTCCGAATTACACGTTATTTGGTTTCTAGCCTCGTGTTCTAACACGAGGCTATAAACCAAATAACGCCCTCTACGGTAAAAAGCAGTATAACAAAGGATTCGAGTATCAGCAAGCCCCTTGCGATAAAAATGTACCCAGTTACTCCTCGATTATCACAATTTCTTTGGCATTTCTTGGGCGATTATTGAATTCTTTGTCCAAGTTATTTATCTGATTATCGTAATTCTGAGCAGTAGTTGTCTTTCCAATTGTGCTCTCGTAGTTTTTAATGATTTTTTTCTCGTTACGATCACGTCTTTGTTTGGGTTCGTTCTGGCACGCATTACAGCTAACAAGGAGCACTGCGCATTTTTCCGAGACTAGTCTGAACTTGCCTTGCAACAGCTATCCGTATCGAAACTTCTTGTGATTACCAAGTAATTTTCAGCTTTTAAAAGAAGCATGCGGCGTTCAAAATCAAAGAAAAAATATATATTTTGTTTTTAAAATTATTCGATCGGTATGTTGTAAAGGAGTACTTTTTAGAAAGCCGTTTTATTATTCAAACATTAATGTTTTTTGACCCGATTTATTCAACCTGCATGAATCAAAATGGCGGCTCGATCGTTGTCTTTCTATTTTTGCTCCAGTTTTTTTTACTTTTAGAGGCATGATAATGGCACTAAACATCGCCAATCATGGATAAAAATAATGTCAAATGGAAGAATATACCGATCTGTGCCGAGGTATGCATGTGTTGATTTATTTGACTGATAAAAAAGGTCACTTTTAAGGGACATACTGATGATGCGCTTTTTATAGAGGCAAGTGACAAATCCTGCGAGCTGATTTCGGGACACCGGGTCCCGATCGGTGCAAGGCCGTCGGGACCCGGTTTATGAAAATCCCGACATGACTCAGGCCTAATGTGATCCTAAACAGAATTATAACACGTGTGCACATAATACATCCATGTACAATAATAAATGTGTAAGAATTTGATGTTAAAGTGTATTTTGAAGAGGTTGTTTGTCATAGGCTCAAAGCTTAATCCATTCTTATTTTCTTATACACTGTATATGATATTAATTTGTATAAGTATTAAAACATGTTATCAAAAGATTGATTTTCAATAAAATGGCCTGTCGAGGGGTAAAAAAATAATCTTATTTTCTAGGTGATTTGATGCCATCTATACTAAAAGTAGCGCATTTACCCCCCCCCCCCCCCCCCCCCCCCCCCCGCCCCCCCCCCCCCCCCCTTCCTCCAACAAAAAGGAAAATGATTTAAATGAGCCAATCTGTTTGAAAGTGGTAACACTACATTTACACTAGGTACATTTTCGATGATAGCTCAGTTGGTAGAGCAGTGGTCTCGTAATCCGGGGACCCAGTTTGAAACCAAGGCGATGGTTAGTGCCCTTTGGTAAGGTATTAATCCTCATCACCAGGTCTCTCGGAGAGGACCTTAAGCCGTCGGTCCTCTGGTTGCTTACTGAAAAGCATTTATGCTTTCTTAGCAGTCAGGTAAAATAACCACCACTTTACTTCACATACATTTAAACAGAACACAAAAAGTAACTACCCCCTAAAGAACTGCCCATAATTTCATTAACCTTGAATATATCACGATGTGATCTTACCACAATATTGGTACAATTGTTATCTACATTTTGTGTGAAAATCAGAGATATTCATCACTGTCTGGCTGAATGAGTTTATAGACAAAATGGCCCAATTCAAAATTCACAAGACATTGTGCGTGCCTGTACATTGTTGCGAAACAGCACATACACTGTAACTGCATTGAATATGGTTTATGAAACAATGCTGTTTGACTTTGATATATCATATTCCATCCAGTTTTATTTGTTGGCACATGTGTTTAAATGCATTATTTGCAATTGTAAAACAGTGCATTTTGAAATTTTCAATACCAGGTTGTGATAGGGAGCACTAAAAAAAATAGGTTTTTTGTTTTCCCCTCAACCAGGCCCCCTTGAGTAAAAAAGAAAGAAGAGTATTCGCGGGGGAAAATGGCATCTAGCAACATTCCCCCCTTTCGAGTAAGAAAATTGGGAACAAATTGGGAAAATTGGGGGAAAAATAGGGCAAAATAAGGAAGAAAAGAGAAAATAAGGGTGAAATCGGGAAAATCAGGAAATCGGGAAGAAAACAAAAAATCGGGAAAAAATCGGGAAACCGATTTAAATCAGGTTTTTATCAGGCCTGCATTACTCAGTAAACTGCAATGATAATATTACTTTTGTGAATTTTGAAATATGAAATGTTTCTGTTTTTCACTAACTTAGTAAATTAGCCTAGACTAGAGTCTACCCTAGCCTAGGCACCGGGGCCCTTGCACAATTATTTTTAATTGATTTAACTTCAAGATTTATTTATTTCTTTCCACTGACATGAAAGCAGTACATTCATGATCAGAACAACAACAACCCATCATCCTTCCAGAGACCTAGAACCAACTCAACAATTTATTCAAATAGCTTCTTCCCATGGACTGTTAATTGGAACGACCTGCCTCATTACATCCTAGACGCCCCAAACATAGAACTTTTTTAAGAATAGGCTCTGCGATTTTTTTCACAAACACCAATCGGAAATAATTCCACCAGGTCAACCCCCAGGTCAGCCCTCTGACGCGATGCGGGATCCTGCTTTGTCGGAGTAAAATCCAGAACCAGAACCAGAACAAGTTCATCGTCAACAAGAATAAATTCATAGTAGGGTTTCTCCACGCCGAGTTCCGGGTCAAAGTCTGGATAGACTTCTGGGGGCCGTTTCTCGAAACCAACTCCATGACAGTCATATCTTTGTGTCATTATCAAATTTAGATCATCAAACGATTTGCATATTTCGGTAAAAATTCTTAAATTGAAGAAAAACCGGTGAGTGTTTTTTTTCTCGACAGTCCAATCAAAGGTAGTTGAAGGATACCGTAATGTGATAGTTTATTAATACGTACTTGTTTTGTTTATTGTGACAAGGAATTTTAGGCAAAATACCTTTTCTCAGCCAGTTTTTATTCTAGAGTCTCATAAATACTTGTTATATAATTGATTTTATATTGAAAATATAATTTGGAAGAAGTAATTAGAGAGGAAATAATAATGCACATAGGCCCCAAAGGTATGATGGTATCCTAAGAAAAGACTATGGATCGACTATGGACAACGGTGTGTAACATTCTTATCTCTTTTATTTATATGTTATAGTTTAATGATTTGTGATTTAATGTTTATATCTAGCTTTTTTAAATTTCTGTATAATTTGTATTCTCACTTCTTTACATTTGCATTTCGCATCCCAGAGAATTACGTACCGAACTCGTCTATATTTTTCTCAAAATGATAGTGAAACTAATCGTACATTTCGCGGCCTTTGGAATAGCAACAAACTGACTTGTGATGGCGCTTTACAGCAATTAAAAAGATATGACGGGTTCGGAGCAGTGACAACTCATTGTCGCGGAAGTTGTCGCTCATCTTGGCAAAGACGGCTTCGTGAAACACTTAGCTGACAAGTTGCGTGACAGTGGCGAGATGTCGTTGATCTTGTAGTTATGACGGTTTCGAGAAACGGCCCCCTGATTTGAACTAGCGCCATAATTTCATAAGTGGTTAGGCCTTAAAGACAGTTGAACATGTTGAACAGATGCCTAACCCTGACTCTAAAATTTTGTAGGGCCTAACTATTCTCTGTCAAGGCTTTTTTTTTCTACTTTGGGCAGAAACCGGAGAATTACCAAAATGTGCCCTGACCCGCTGTTTGAATCGTTTCCTCGGCGGCGGGCGAGGAGCTCCCTGGAGCTGAGTTAGGTTTAGGGTCGGGATGCCTGTGCCTAGCTAGCCTGCCCTAATTCACAAGCGGCAAAAATTATAATAGATCTAGAATCTAGATCTAGATCTAGGTCTATATTAATGAAGTCTGTTTGTTAGTCGTCGTATTTACCTGCAATCCAGGAGCCCCTGGATCAACACCGGTGTCCAGAATCGCAATAACCACACCTCTTCCATCGTACTCCGGATACTTCGTGATAAAAGCTGCTGCACCTGTTTCATTCTTCGGCAGCAGACCGGCGACAGGGAAATTCTTGTCTATGTGAGACGCCATTTTGCCAATACAGAACTAGCTTGCCGGTGACACCCAAAATAGGTCAAAGGTGAACGAACCATGAGTCGTGCAATTCGCAAGCGTACTGCGCGAGCTAGCTAGCTAGCTAGCTAGCTACGCGAGTGCGCGCGGTATGGCAAGCCGTTTAACATTTATTCCTCTTTCTTGATAATCAAGAATTCTTGATGATAATCAAGAAATAATTTTCCGTTGTGAACCAATGTTAATTCTTGATATCAAGAATTGTTAGTGATTGATTTCGAGCTCAAAAGTGATTCAAGAATTCATTTGGATAAAATAGAATTCTTGATACCTAGAGTCTATAGAAAAATATATGAATAAATGTTAAAAAGGCTTGCCATACGCGCGTGCGTATGGGGTCGACGTCTTAACCGTGTTGGGGTGGGGTTGAGTGGAAGGAATCCGAGTGGAATACGGGTTGCCTTGGTTTTCACCGGCGAGGTCAAAAACTTGGGCTATTTACTAGGGTATCGCGATCGGGATACGACCGTCGTCGCGTCGTATACGGTATAGTCGGTGCTTATAGTATACAATTAACCAACTGATGAATGTTGTGACTTGAGCTGTGAGCAGAGCCTTTGTCAGAATTTGCGATTATTGAGGACTGCTTGTTCTCCATTTATATCATCATCAATTCATCATCATGTCCACGAGATCATGCAGAACGAAACAGAATCCACGCGAACTCTTGGAGCAAATGCTTGAAAGAACAAGTTTGACAACCAGGCGAATCGCCCATGTGAATGTTCAAGGTGATTACTCGGATGTTTTGTTTATAATAGTAAAACTAGGCAACTTCTTGATAATTCAGTGGAGAGATCCTCTAGGCCTATTTCCTGAAAGAATCTAACAAGAAAAGCTTATTCCTTTTCCCATTAGTTAGGGAAGAGTTGCTTACTACAATACTAGTTCTAGATCTATTGTGAATTCGCTTAATGCACCTGTCAATTGTATGACCCACCCTATGGACCCCGGGGAAGGTGCGTCATGGTTGGGTCATTTACCATCAAGGTGTGACTCAGGGTACCGTCATTTTACTCTGTCAGTCACAATATTGACGGTGGGGTGTGTCGATGACGATGTCAGTCACTTTACATAGGTGCGTCACTGAATAAAGTACAGTGTATTCAAAATGACAGTCAAAATCAACAACTGGTGCGTCATAATTTTGACCGAGATACCGTCATTGGTAGCCTGAAGTTCGTCATAGTTTTGCCGCATATGTGCGTCATGGTATAGTATACAAATAACGCACGTCCCAGAGTGCAATAGCGGTGAATGCAGTACGCGCGAGGTTTCTTTAGATTGGTGCCGCTCTGTGCAACGAGCCGCTTGCGGCGAGTTGACAGTGCGAACCATCTGAAGAAACCGAGCGAACACTGCATTTACGTTATGCACAACAGGGTCAAGTGCGTTATTTGTTTTATAAAATAGGCTCGACACAAATAAGATAAGATTAAGAGTTAGATTCTAAGACCTTGCAGGCTTGCTATACAGTATAGTAAAGATCTACTTACCAAAACGTTCACGGGATTTCCACTTGCCTTGAGTAATAAAATCCATAGAACTTGAATCAGACAGTGAAATTCCTGGCTGCGATCATTATAAAATCCAAAAGTCAAAACAGGCCAAAAGTCAAAACAGGCAAAACAACGCATTTACAGTTTGAACGTAGATCACAGATAGAATATGTACAGTGGAGTTATAGACAATCAGTTATTATAAATATTCACATTGCATCCGTGGAAATGGAACACCTTCTGGATGCTCTGCTGCTGAATCTGGGATTGGGAAGAACTGAATTCGACAGATGTAGGCCTAGAGTTATCGCCGCCGTATGCCACGGTTTCTTGGCTAGAGCTGAATGAAGAACTGATGATACTAGTAGTAGTAGTAGTAGAAGAAGCTGAAGGAGCAATAGAAGTTGAAGAAGTAGCATAGGCAGTAGAAGAAGATGAAGAAGAAGTGTTAGACTCAGCCTCAGGTCCAGAGACAGAGTACAGATGATTGGCAAGCATGCCGCTCATCTCCCTCTTTCTACTGTCACTTGTCCGGCTATAATGGCGGAGACTGGTCTCACTCTTGTGTCCACTTATTGACATAATGTCCCTACCTTGGACACCAGCAGTGTCGAGAGTATTGATTGTAGTGGCACGCAGGGAATGGTTTGTGTAAACTTGGCTACACCCAGCATTACGAGATATTGACTTGAGCTTGTTTCCGATGGTGTTTACTCCAAGTGGGCTATCGCAGTACCAACAAGATCCATCCTTAGGAGCTGCTTGTTTGGGCCTTTGCCAGAGCCAGATGCACTTTGCGTTCAGTCTACTGACGTAAGTCTGGAATGCTCTCAAGGGACATGAATTACTATTCGGAATCTCATACATCCGGCCACTGTTTGACACTTCATCCTGCCCTTCTCTGTTGTTCTTGGTGAGACAGTCTTTCTTCTTCATGTAAGAAAGGCCACTGTCGACGTCTGTCTCAATCGTGAAATCACCTGGCTTCATCTCACGAATGTTCTCCCTACCACGGTTACAAAAAAAGGTCATGATATCGACGAAAACCTTATTTTGCAACCCTTTCGGTGTTGTCATGTCAAGTTCATCAGAGTTCTGCATTGTTTGCATGTCCGTTGAGGTGATCACGGGTTTATGCTCGACAAAACCTTTTCCTTGCTTCTTCAAACTCACCATTACGGCCTTAAACATGCGATTCGATTGAGGAAATTTCACTTTGTCTGTAATATCCCAGTCGGATTCGTCCATATAATGTCGTTGAACTCCGTATCTAAGAGCCTGCATAGTTCTTTTTTTGTAACTTGTCCCATCCTCTTTTCGAACCCCGGCGTAAAACTTGGTCAGAAAGGAATCAAGATCAGACGGAACGTCCAGTCCGGTCTCTAAATTCGTGTTCGAATAGGCTGCAAATCCTAGTAATTTGTCTCTAGCGAATTTCAAACTCTTCTTTGTGTTGCCACTATCCATCTGGCCCACCAGGTCAGCGAGTTCTTCGTCCGTGGGGACATGAAACGACTTATTACCGGCGGTAGTCGCCATTTTCGCGATTTCAGCTAGGCCTAACTTACAACAAACAAGGGTACACGTACGCTTTCAAATTTATGGAAAATTTGTTTTCAAATCTCCCGCTTTAGCGCGCATAGTTAAGTACGCGTACGCTGGAGCTACAATATTAGCTACGCGTAGCCTACAATAATTGCAATGCAACTCGAGGGAGCGCGTACTACACGTACGCGCGCGCACTGGATCTCCATGGTCACGCCTACGCACCGTGCAATATAACTTTTTACTGCGCTTTTTCTGCACTCATTTCTGCAAAATCGTGCTTGCATCAAATTTTTTTCAATGCCATGTGACGCGTATTGACCAATCACGATGCTTAAAATACTAGAGCCATTTTATAATAAAATCCGACGCACATTAGACAAGTGATGCACCATCCCCGGGGTTCATGGGGTGGGTCATACAATTGACAGGTGCATAAGGCTGGGAAAAGTCCTGGTTACGATGGTGTCAATAATGACATAATTAAACAGGTTATCTTAGCAATTATTCAACCCCTTATTCATGTTTTTAATTCATCAATGTTAAATGGAATAGTCCCCGAAAACATGAAAATTGCAAAAGTCGTACCCGTTTTTAAAAAGGGTGTTCCTCAATCTTTTTCAAATTACCGTCCTATTTCCCTTCTAACCTCCTTCTCAAATATCCTTGAGAAAGTGATTTAGACCTAGGCCTATGTTAGAACTTTAGAATTTTTCAACAAAAGTAAAATATTCTCAAATTTTCAGTTTGGGTTCCGAGAGAAACATACTACCTCTCATGCCTTGCTGCACTTTATAGATAAGATTTCAGAAGCAATAGACAAAAAGATGCACACAATCGGTATAGATCTATTTCTTGATTATTCCAAGGCATTTGATACTATAGATCATGAAATTTTGCTAGGGAAATTGTCGCATTATGGTGTCAGGGGCACAGCTCTGGACTGGTTTAAGAGCTACTTAGCTGACAGGAAACAATTTGTTTCTTTAAACGGTTTTGATTCAGGGTTAGTACAGAATGTCACATGCGGCGTTCCTCAGGGATCTCTCCTTGGTCCGCTCTTGTTTATTGTATATATTAATGACTTTCATTTCTCATCTGATATTTTGTCATTCATTTTATTTGCTGATGATTCCAGCTTGTACTATTCACACAAAAATTCACAAACTCTGTTAGAAACGGTTAATTTCGAACTAAGTAAAGTTACTTTGTGGATTCAAGCAAATAAATTGTCTTTAAATCTGCAAAAGACAAATTATATGTTTTTTAGTAATACAATCAAAGTGCTTCCAGGAGATGTATCATTTAATAATGTATTGATAGATAGGGTATCATCAACAAAATTCCTTGGTTTGCACATTGATGAGCAAATGAGTTGGAAAATTCATGTAAATCATCTAAGACATTGTCAAGAAACAGTGGCGTAATTCATAAATTGAAATCAATTTTACCTAAAGGCATCCTTCTATTAATGTACTCAACATTAATCCTCCCCTATCTTAATTATGGTGTTCTTGCTTGGGGTAACTCTCTTAAAACTAACCTTGAAAAGTTATACTTGATTCAAAAGAGGGTCTTAAGAATTATTTGTAACGTTAGCCTTCGTACGCACACTAATCCGCTTTTTTATACGCATAGAATTTTAAAGGTGCAAGATATTTATCACCTTCAACTGGGTTCTTTAATGTACGACTTCGATTCTGGTTTCCTTCCACAGGCTCTAGTCAGCATTTTTAAGAAAAATAGTCCAGTTCATGACCATGCTACATGAAATGCCTCTGCGTTTCACTTACCCCAAGTAAGGACAAAGTTAACTTTTAATACTTTGGTTTTTACTGGACCTAAATTTTGGAACTCTCTAGGCTCTAGCGTTAAGCAATCAGTTAGTCTCTCTTCATTTAAGTGTAAACTTAAGGTTTATCTTCTCGATAAATACTGTGACTCATAGAGTAGTTCATATTTGTAGTTATTATGGTGCCAAGATATATTATGTATTACTATAAATGTAAATTTTCTTCTTGATATTAATATGTGTCTAACTGAATATTTTCAGATTGTCAACCTCTTATTCCCTCCCCCTGTTGTCTTGTGCCCGTTGTGTGCTGTGCCTATTGTCGATGCGGCTGTAGTCTTCTATTATTTCTCATATTTTTCTCTTTTCTCCCGTCTTGTCTAGTCTCGTCTCTCATTTTGTTGTTGTTGTTGTGTGTGTGTACACTTCTTGTTTTGTTATACCCCCTTTTCCCTATTGTATTCTTAGGTAGTTACAAATATCTATTCATCATGTTTTATCCGGCTCAGAGGGGACCCTAATAATTACAAGCTCTGCTTTTACCAGGGTCTCCTTGTCTTTCTTTTAGTTAACTTTGTTTTTATCATTGCCATAATTTGTTATTTTGCATTGTAAATGTGTTATGATCCAATGTTATGCTCTGTATGTCATTTGAAAGAAAGACGAATAAAATCTTATCTTATCTTATCTTATCTATAAAATAGAATGTGCTCCAAAGTTCACCATAGACAAATATGAACAGAATATAATTCCCATGGACGGTGTTTAATGTGTTGTATTATATTTTAAAGATTGAGTGTTACGGTTACTGTTAGTGTTACATAATTGTAACTTACAAACAAAGACACATGAAACTTGAAAGAGTGTTATATGAAGCTGAATGTGATATATTACTATGTTTGGAGGCTGATCATCGGGATGTGAGACATATATATTGAGTCTCTTAAATATCATCCAAGAAAAAATGGGCTAGAGGGTCTATACATACTATATAGTAAACATTGATATTAATATTTATATTAATTATTATAAATATAATCGTTGGTAGTATTAGAAGTGCTACAATGTAGTAGAACTAGAAGTAGTAGTACTGTAGTAGTGTAGTAGTATTTTTTAGTAGTATGTATCATTATTGATATAATCATGATAACTTGTACTACTACTACCATTACTATACCCCTGCAGCGTTACTACTACTATATTAGTATTATAAATATCCACTTATTATTATAATAGCATTATTATTTATACTTCTAACAGGTTAGGATATTAATTTTATCTCAAATGCTTGTTAATAAAAGATAGGCAATAAACAATGATCAGCATGCAATATTATATAGAATGTTTAAAATTGAGTGTTGTAAAATTTTGGATGCCCTTAAAATAAAAAAGATAATGCAAGAAAACATTGGATGCACTAGAACATTGGACATATCAGAGATGAGTACAATAATGTGTGTACAGTGTATATCAAGTTCTTTGCAAGATTTGTGCAAAATTATCACACTAATGTTGGGAGATTGTGATTCTGATCTATCATTTTCTTTTTCTACAAACTACATAACGTTCATCAAGCTGAAGAAAAAAAAGTGAAAGTAAGAACTAAGATTCATGGTAAACCACAGATGGGAGACATTTAACAATCATGAATTTGGGACACGCCTCATACTATCTTTCACACACAAAACCGGAGAAAATGTCATTCTATAGGCCTACTTTGTCAAGAACAATAACATGTTTACAAGTGAAGTGTGACGTCATCAAAAATCTATTTTTTGAATTTCTCAATTTTTTCTTCACATTCTGAAAGAACATCAAAAATAATGGCCAAATGTCGAAAACCAATTGAATATGTTAAGTATTGGCTGAGATATGACCATCTGAATGAATATCAGTGTTATATGCTCTGGCTCCTATTACCATTAGGAGCCAGAGCATATAACACTGAGTTCCTATGGGGAGTTTATTTATTCAGATGGTCATATCTCAGCCAATACTTAACATATTCAATTGGTTTTCGACATTTGGACATTATTTTTGATGTTCTTTCGGAATATGAAGAACAAATTGAGAAATTCTAAAAATAGATTTTTATGACGTCACAGCTTCGGTACTCTAATGTAATGTAACCAAATTTATGCGTACCGGTATGCCTTTGTGAAGCACCTCGATAGGAATTATTTCAATTACATGCTGCAAATAAATGCATCTCAATAGTCAAAATTAAAATTGTATACGTAAGTTGTTGCTAGGTAGGACAAACATTATAGCTTGCCCTACCTAAAAACATGTATGCTATTTGCATTCTGACTATTGAGATAGTACATTTACATGTATACGTAACAGGTGAATTTGGTTACATTATGAAAATGGCATATTGTATGTGTTGGAGTGCATTATAATGTATCCCATTTATAAATGTGTTTGTATTAGATGTTGGTGGAGCTGCTTACTCCAGGGCCCATGAAGCTTGGAGGAGGGACAAAGAGGAGTCTATTCGTAAAGCCGTGCAGGAGACTGAAGAAAGAGCAGCTCGGATTTTGAGAGAAACTCTGGAAAAGGCAATAAAAAAGGCTGCAGAAGACAAGAGGAATGCATTGGAAGAAGCGAAATTGGTAAGTCTACATTCTTACACAGATTTCATTCTTCACTTGATTGGTCATATCTAAATCAGTTCCTAGCCCCAGTTATCAGGTAGGATGGGGAAGAGGTGGGAAGGGGGGGGGGGGGGGTTATGTGTCAGGACATGTATACAAAACAAAGCATTTTATACAACACCTACCGGTACATGGATCCTTGTCATTTGATTGGAGGATTGTTGGTCACATGATATTCAATAGATGTTCTATTGCACGGGCGTGCATTTTTGGTTATATGCAGACTGCGTACCTCTCGCCTTGCGCGTATCCCTGCGTGTATCTGACTCGAAGGCAATCTGAATGTAATCGAGAAGGCTTGACTCGAACTTTAATTTATCTTTAATATAAGGAGTAAAGCATAATTTGTTGATTAATGTTCGTTTATTAACGTTAACGTTATTTGTATACTATTTTGCCTTTGACAAAAAAAAAATGCATCAGATCTAGTACTATAACCATCAAAATCCATCAGAAGTCTTAAAAGATTTATGAAATTTCCATGTAAACTTCCTCTAATTACTGTTTTAATTCAAATGTCTACAAGCGTGCACTGCTACAGCATTATGTATGAAATTTCAATGAGGATGGATATGTACCATTTTATATTGGTAATCAAAATCTTGAGACGCCCCATAGGTGTGGTTGTTTTTATATTAACATCATCATGAACCTTGTTATCCTCCTCATTTTTGACCCTTATTTATGTATATTTCATTGTTATAGTCCCAGTAAACACAGGGATAAGAATGATGCATGGGTCAGATGGTCCAAATATGACAAGCCAGTTTTATCAAAGTTATGTAGAATTTACATGATGTACTTGAAGCTCATTGCCAATTCATAATAGTCTGCTTTTCTCATAATGTCTTAATTTGTGTTATTGTATATTGTTGTATGATGTGTTAACAGGAAGCAGAAGCCACTGCTGAAAGAGTCAGATCATCCAGAGATCAAATGGAATCAGAGCGGTTTGCCAAACTGACTTGGGCCTTTAAGAAGGAGAAGGAAGAGGCTCTACAGAAACAATGGGAGGAATGTGAGAAGATGAGAATAAAAGCAGTAGAGGACGCTATAGCAGAGACTACCCGTCAATTACGCAAACAGTTCCTCGTTGCAAAGGAATTTGCTGTTGCAAGAGCCCTCAAAATTGCAAGAGTATGTATACTGGATGTAAATTTGAATAGTAATATGGGATTACTATAGGATCTCAAAATAAAAACGAAACTATTTGACTATAAGATTGCCAAAACGAAAATATAATAAAAATGTCAGTTTTTAGTGAGGTGATGAGCACATTACCTACAATTCTAAATAGCTGCCCATTTCATCTGTTTGGGGGCTGGAGGTATTAACTCTGTGGAATATTTGAGTAGATGACCTGAAAGCTTCTAACAGGTGATATATTTTATAAATCAATTTGTAAATCTTAACTTTATACACATCATATTTGAGATACGTGACATGCATGTATGTCAGGGCCATATTATATCCGGGCAACTATCCCTCTAATTTGTGCGAAAGATTAACAAGACAATTTAATAGCTTTGTGAAATGATAACTAAACAAATAGCATAGAAGCTTTGTGTTGCTTCCATCAACTGCAACAATGAACAAAGAAGCTGAAACCAAATAATACAAAATTATGCATGGAATAAATTGTGTTATGAAAATAGGTGTATTTGTTATTCTATATCTTCAGTATATTTAATGTCATTTTTTAAACAAAAAATGAAAAAATGCAACTTTTCTCTTATTTCTTATATTTTTTATAGGTTCAATCAATTTGTTATTATATTTTTTTCTTTCCTATTTCAGTTTCATTTTTCCTATCGTTTGAAGAAGGCAATAGAAGCAACAAAAGATGAGTGCAATAGGTTGGCAGCAGAGGAAGCAGCAAAGGCTGCAAAGCTTCATAGAGAAGAAACTATGAGACTCAATAAGATGTAAGTCTATATGATACACATTGATTAGGTATGTTTCTTTTCTTTTCCTCCTTCCTGCACGAAGGTGGTGTTGGAGGCGTTATGTTTTTAGGTTGTAAGTAAATAGCTGCATTTCATTACCACGATAACTCAAGAACCATTGAGTGGATTTCAACTAAACTTTGATCAAGTGTGTATGAGCATACAAGGATGACGTGATTGGGTGGAAAAGGTCAAACGTCACATAGTCATAAAAGTGTTAAGAACTGCGAGAAAATATCTTGTTAAAGCAATTCAATCCAAAATGTGATGAAGTATGCATGAGCACACAGGGATTAACAGATTCAATATATTGTGGACAAAAAAGATCAAAGGTCACCTGGGTCATAAAAGTGTTGAAAAATGCCCCAAACTTCTCATTACTGCGATTACTTGAAAATAATTGAAATTCAAATCAAACTTAGATGAAGCTTGAATGACTATACAGGAATGAACTGATTAGGTTTTGGCAGCGAGGGTCAAAGGTCACAGTGTTGTAAAAGTGTTGAAAAAAAATGCCAGAAAATATCTTGTTACTGCAATAACTTGTAAAGCATTGAAGCGTTTAAATCAAACTTGGATGAGATAAAGGATTAACCATTTTTCCATAGATTTCTTGCAGCAAAGGTCAAAGGTCATAGGGTCACAAAATTGTATTTTGGTAATTATATCTAA